>JAANIB010003357.1:1183033-1208800 GCA_017607565.1 Acromyrmex heyeri | reverse complement strand
TTGATGACAGATAATTTAGCTATGCAATATTCTTGGAGTGGACAAAAAATACCATTCGATTTAAAGACTTCCTTATTTTAACTTATTCTGGGTAAGTTAATCCGAGTAAGTAAAGAAACTGTGAAATTCATATAGCTTAAATATATAACTAATATATTTTTTATAATTTTTTGTACATATATTATGTGTGTAATATATTTTTTGTATATATATTATGTGTGTAATATGTTCTAAAATGAGATTATTTAACAAATTTTTTAATGCTTTTTTTCATGCACATTCTTTTCCCTCCTCTAAAGGATTTTTTTCTATAATATTTAATCAATTACAGAACCTGTGGCGTCTGTGCACACAACAAATATAAAAATAACGGCAGATTCCATACAATCATGACTGAATCATACTTCAGATCGCAAAAAGAAATTCGAAAAAAAAGAGAATCAACGTGTTATTTATCAAAATTTTATTTTCTTGATATATCTTAACTTATCTTTTGATTATCGATAATAATTAATCCAGACTATGAAAATATAAAATTAATTCAAACATTGCTACATGTGGAATATCATAATTATTAAAGACATTAAAATGTTTATAGATTACTACAGAATTACAAAAAAAATCTTTATTCTGTATGTATCGTATGTGTTACATTTTAATTGAAATTTTTGCAGATGCAGTATATGGGCCGTCAAAACAAACCCTTTATTCCACCTACGGCGGAGGACCTACCGGGGATGTGGTCTGTTTAGAAAAATGGCGCACTCTGATTGGTCAGTGAAGCGAGGATGGGAGTAATAAGGTAATTAAATGATGCGTTTTGATTGGCTCGATCCATGGCTGCCTACACGCTGATTGGTTCTGTCCATAATCGCCTACGCGGTGATTAGAGAAGGGTGGGGTGTGGATAGGGAAGAATACCGTGACAAAATGATGGATGGGAAAATCGAGGGAAATTGGGACTGAAACATTTTATTGTCACGGAGGAAGGGGGAAGATATGGACATGAATAGCATACGGTTTTTTGATCTATAGGTTATTTTTTTTGTTGCAGCGGCCCAATGTCTCCGGCGTACTGACGTTTTAATGAAAGTGTTTTTTGTTATTATCTTTATGATGAGGACTTTTTTACGAAAATTTTCAGGAGGCTCTTGCTTTCATTCGAGAAAAAGAGAAGGTAAAACAGGAATGAACAAGTTTGTGCTGACGCGTACGCATCATCTTAATCAGTGGTGGTGATTTACTCGCTTTTAGAGAATAAATTCCTTTTGTACCCTATGTCGGAGATATTTTTATTTATTAAATATGATAAAAAAATCTACATTATTTTAAACCTGAAATATTGGAATATTTAGATACGAATTTAAAATAGTTGAGAATTTAAGATACAAAGATTTTATGTATTGATAAAAAAGAGTTATTACATTGATATGAATTATATCACATGGAAAAATATATTATAAAAGTCATAATCCTCGATTCATTAAAACTATATTAACAATTTCGTTGAATTTTAATTCAATTATTTCTAAAAACAATAAATTAATGTATATTTCCAAAAAGGACAAATTTTTTATTTGTATTCTCACGCAGCGTTTAATATCTTCTTTGCTGCCTCGAAAAGTGAATTTGATGATTTCGCTGTCAATGTAAGAATTAGTTAGAATCAACTTTATCTCCTTAATCAAATATCAAGCACATTCATTAATATTGTCGATAATAGACGTCAATTGGTTTACATGCGCATCGACACATTTGATTACTCTCTCCATTTCTTGAAATGTAGCTTGCTGCATTACATATCGCGACGTAGTAAAATTTTCTTTTCTTCGTCGGCGGTTGTGCTGGTTTCTATTGTACTTGCTGAAACCTCTTTTGGAAAATTTTCATCTCGCTTGCGTGTCACCAGTATTGCTTTTGCACCATAGGCGGAGGTAAAGCTGACAAATATGTTTGCGAATGAGATAGGATTTACTTTGATTTTGCTACTTACTCTATAAATTCATTTTAATTTCTTCAATAATTACGATATTTTACATGTAGCAATGTTTGAATTAATTTTATCAGTTTTGTCTGGATTTTAGTCTGGATTAATTATCATCGATAATCAAGATAAGTTAAGATGTACCAAGAAAATAAAATTTTGATGAATAACTCACGTTGATCCTTTTTTTTCGGATTTCTTTTTGCGATCTGAAGCATGAATTAGCCATGATTGTATGGAATCTTCTATTATTTTCATATTTGTTATGTGCATAGAAGCCAAGTTCTGTTTAAGTATGTGTTCATGAGTCTCATATCTCTTGAAATTGTTTCCATGCGTTTCAAATCGAAGCTGATTCCTTCTGCGTAATTACCAGTCAATTTGACGGCAATAGGCTCGAAAGTTCCCTCCTTTGTTGATTGTAATCTCATGTGTAATTTCTTGGTATGAGAGGAATTGAGTGAGTACGTCGTAGAGAGCAGTAAATATTGTTGTCCATTTCGTTTGGTAATATTATTTATTGTGCGAGGATTATTAGGCAAAGAGAGATTTCCAATTTCTTGTCTTTCAACCATGTCGCTTCACACGAAAACTTTGGATGAATGTTTCTCACTCAAATAAAAGAAAACTAGGAGGATTTAGAAGTAGACTCTTCGAACAACGAAACACGACTGAAGTATCGTAACACTAAGCGAAGCGATTTGCACTTACGTATATAAATGTTTTTCGAAAACTAATAAAAATCTGCGCGCGCATAATATTTGTTTAAATTGTTTCTTTTCTACAAGAATCTTGCTACGCTGTTATGTGACGTAGTTACTTTTTTAGAAAGAATTTTCTCTCTTTAGATGGATAACGAAAATATTTCATGTCACAAATATATTTGAATTCGAAAAAGATCGAATAAATCGTCAAAATTACTCGAATATAAAGTACTATCATATTTAAAAATAATTCGTCAGGGTAAAGAAAATATTCTAACGCCGAATTTATTTTTCATAAATTTTAGAAATATTTCTTACTAGGATGACTAGAACTAAGGATATGCATGAACATAAAAGTTTATCCGAGCAAAAAAGCAATTTTATTGTTTAAAAAAAAACGAAAGAGAAACGTTGTCTTTGAGAAAAATTATTTGTCAACCGTCATAAAACTTTTTATATAAAATAAATAAAAAAATTAAGTCTTAGTTATATAATGATAGTCAAGAGAAAAAATTTAAGTGACGAAGATTATGTTCAGTGAGTCTACAATTTTTCTTTTTTACGACAAACGAAATCTAGAAATAATCAAGTGTTACGTGGTAAGAATATACTCGTTGAAATTCCGTTTGTTTTTCATTGAAAAAGTTTATTTTTTGTTTGTCATAGACTAATAGTATATAAGAATTTTTCTAAAAAAAAAAAAACAAAAAGGGTAGATTAAATTTGAGTTACTCCGACAATTAGAATACCATGGTATTTGTGACAAAAACTTTTCCGAAGTAATAACAAAAGTGAGAAGAAAAGGTTTTCCTAAGGCGAGCGATGGTGGGAATGATGCTCATATGCGAGGAAGGGAATTAATTTTATGTTGTCAAGGTTTGTTAGAATATTGTTCGTAACTAGAGAGATTTTGTCATTTCCTATCCTGAAAATTTTTCGAGAAAATCTCTACGTCTAAAAGGAAGGAAATCAATAGGAAAAATTGTTAAAATTTACTAACCGATGGCGTAGCTAGAAATTTTTATTGATTCATCCTTTTTTAGGAATTTTCATGAATATCACTACTATATAAATAAAGCATATCGAGTGAGTTAAGGCTTAGTCCTATCTTGATTTTCTCTGTCAAGAGTTGATTTTTGTTGTGAAATTATAAAATCAAATAGTTTCGTGTGCGATAAAAATGGCGTTTCGCGAATCGCTTACGAAATTCTTTATCATCGCCTACAACTTGAATCAGAAGTTAGTTGCAGTTAATTATCTAACAAAATTGTTAGATAATGACGAGGAGAATTATTCTGTTTTGAGGAGTTTTGCGGGCAAGTGCTCCAGTATATTGTTGTGCAGTATATTGTTATGCACAAGCTGGGGCATTGCAGCAGTGATACGAGATTGTTAGATATAATCTTGTATCATTTAGAAGTACGCGAGTGCTTCGATCATGAAAAAGACGATGCTGAAGGATACATAACCAACCAATGTTAGATGGGCCGGATTTCAGACGCATGCGCGTCCATATAGCTTTAGTAACGTACCGGTCACTAGTAAATAAGAGATCATTAAGGTTGAAAATGTTGAAAATTTTAATATATTTTACATATTTTACATATTTTACAATTTTAATATATTTTACATATGTATACATATATCGAAATATAATTACAAATTATATACATATATAGAAATAAATTGCAAATTGAATTAGGTAGTTTACTAAAATATTTAATTTTCTAGGAAGAGCACGAATCGAGACTGTGCGGATTATTTATGTAATGAGCGGAACTTCCCCATGGTTATATTATCATCCGGTAAGTCGGATTTTTAAAATATTTCTCTCTATAAAACCATCTTGTAGATATAGAATAATAATAAACAGATAATTAATAAATAAGAATAATAATATTTACAATACTTATGTAAAAATATAATTATGTTTTAGATGATAAATCACAGGATTCTGCTCATTCGTGTATTGTGGAGTCCCTTTATTTCACTACGACGTAAGTTAAATAGTTAACGAAAATCCACAGTAAGTTTATGCAAAAGATAACGAAATATTACTTTTTAGTGCGAGAAAATGAGGAGGAGGAGAAAGAGGAGGAGGAGGAGGAGAAGGAGAAGGAGAAGAAGGAGGAGGAGGAGGAAGAGGAGAAGCTAGATACTATCCTTATGATGTTGAAGGTAATAATATTTCACTAAACTTTTTATATATTTTTTCGTAATGTATTCTAATGTACGAATTTTTTATTAGATGTTCCATATATACGCCGGTGTTGGATGATACAAACCAATCGAGTCAATATTCCGGAGATTTTTATGCTAGTGAACAAAACAACTAAAGGTGAATTACCTTGGTAAGCTAAACGTCACTTTGGATGTAACAAAAGATTTGCTTGTGATATTTGCTTATATACGTTTATATAATATATGATATATATTAATATTGTAAAAAAATTTATATATTTAATATTGTATAAAAATTTTCGAGGTTTCAAATCATTACAATCTGGTATATTTTAGCACAATTTATTTTATTGATATCGATATATATAACAAGATTTGCTTAATTTTTTTATTGGGAATACAAATTAGTTCGTTTTTTGTGTTCAAAAATGCATTTATTTCAAAATAAAATGAATGAACAGATTAATTAAAGTATTGTCCATCGCTGGCTACTACTTTTTCCCATCTCTCAGGCAATTTTCGAATTCCATCTCGAAAAAATGTCTTTGGAGGCGATCCAATTTTGGAGCCAATTTTCGATTTCTGCGAAAGAAGTCAACCGGTGACGTGCTGCATCCTTCGGAATAACCAGTAATCAGAAGGAGCAATGTCCGGAGAATATGATGGGTGCGGTAAAACATCCCATTTGAGCGTTTCCAAATATTTTGTTACGACTTTTGCGACATGAGGCCGAGCGTTGTCATGAAGAAAAATAACTTTATCATGTCTTTGCTCGTATTCCGGCCGTTTTTCTCGCACGGCTCAAACGAATCAATTGTAGCCGATACCGATCGCTCGTAATGGAATCGCCAGGTTTCAGCAGCTCATAGTAAACAACACCCTTTTGGTCCCATCAAATACAGAGCATGATCTTCGAACCATGAATGTTCGGCTTTGGTGTTGATGTTGAGATCGATGGTAACGATTGACCGGGCTTAGCGTAGTATTTTTTCTTCTTCGGGTTGTCGTAGAATATCCACTTCTCATCACCAGTCACAATCCGATGCAAAAAATCTTTTCTTTGTTGTCTTTGAATCAGCTGTTCGCAAGTGAAAAATCGCCTTTCAACGTCTCTCGGTTTCAGTTCATAAGGCACCCAATTTCCTTGTTTTTGAATTATTCCCATGGCTCTCAATCGTGCAGAAACGGCTTGTTGAGTTACTCCCAATGATTCTGCAAGCTCCTCTTGCGTTTGACTTTGATCTTCTTCGAGTAATGCCTCTAATTCTTTGTCTTCGAATTTTTTTGGCTGTCCAGAGCGAGGCTTGTCTTCAACGCTGAAATCTCCATCCTTGAAACGTCGAAACCATTCCCTACATGATTTATCAGTTGGAGCAGTGTCACCATAAACTTCGACAAGCATTCGATGGGCTTCAGCTGCACTTTTCTTCCAATTAAAGCAGAAAATTAGAACCTCCCGCAAATGTTGCTTGGTTAACACAAAATTCGACACAGTAAAAATCAAGATTTTGTATGAAACTCAACAAAGCGATATAAACTGAATATTATTAGCAGATGTCTAACCTCTCTGAAAACGCCAAAATCAGCTGTCACTATGAACTGGACAACAGCCGGAACCATCTTTTGGAAAACGGACCGAACTAATTTGTACTCCCAATAGTACAAATCGGCGGTTGCACCGGCAGAGATGACGTTATTGAACTAAAGAGAAGAGAATTCCGCTAACATCGAAGAGCATCATTATCACCTTCAACATCAGCAGCAACAGCGTTATCATCATCATCATCAACAGCATCATTGAGGTTGGCAAACGATTTAATTTCTTAGAGTTACGGACGGAAAACTCGCGACGTTTCACAAATTTCGGCATTCTCGGAAAAGAGGTTTCGCGATACGGCCAATCAAAGATGCGAATATCATTCGTTAGAAAACACCGATGTTGTGGAAATGTATTTCGTAAGAAAGCACGATATCGGTTATATTGATGCACTAAGCGATCGGTCTTGCACGAATTGCAGAATGCCAATATACACTATATTTCCGTGCAACAAGTGCTCACATTGCACACATTAAAAAAAAACTATTGCGAATAGTATTGTGAACGAAACACTACACTGGAAAATATGTGGGAAGACTATAATGTAGATGATGTGCTATATGTTCTCGGTAATCTGCAAAAAAGAGACATAAGTGTGCGAATATCGCCGGTGTAATTCCTACGCGATCGAGAATTAAGTATACGTGGTGAGAAACATGGAATATTTGATGTACAACGTTGCTTCCGCCGTTTTCCTATAGATGACTTTAGCGATAAGTAGTGGTCGAAATAAATAGATCATAGATGTCATATATAAACTTGGACATTTGTCAACATAACCCCATAGAAACATTAATCGATTTGTGTCTGCATCATAAAGTTATTCTCGATTGAAAATGTCAGTTTACAAACCAAATTCTCGTCATTTGCGGGAGGTTTTAATTTTCTGCTTCAATATGAAGAAATCTGCGGCTGAGGCTCATCGAATGCTCTCAAATACTTATGGTGAGGCCATTATTAATGAAAGAACGTGTCGTGAGTGGTTTCAACGCTTTAAGAACGGTGATTTTAACGTCGAAGACCGGCATAGCGGTGGAAGAGAGAAGGTTTTCGAAGATGCAGAAGATGGAGGCATTACTTGATCAAGACTCGTGTCAAAATCAAGAAGAATTGACACGATCATTGGGAGTGACTCAACAAGCTATTTCAAAATCATAGGAATGATTCAGAAGCAAGGAAATTGGGTGCTGTACGAGTTGAAGCCGAGAGATGTTGAATGGCGTTTGTTTGCTTGTGAACAGCTGCTTGAAAGGCAAAGACGGAAGGGATTTCTGCATCGCATTGTGACTGGGGACGAAAAATGGGTTCATTACGATAATCCCAGAAAATCATGTGGAGTTCCCGGCTATGCTTCCACTTCGACGGCCAAACCGAATATTCACGATTCCAAGATCATGCTCTGTATTTGGTGTTGGGTGGCCGCCAGCTCGGCGTAGTGTATTATGAGCTGTTAAAACTGAAACAATCACAGGCGATCAGTATCAAACGCAATTGATGCGTTTGAGCCGAGCATTGAAAGACAAACGGCCGCAATACAACGAGAGACACGAAAGTGATTTTGCAGCATGACAATGCTCGACCCCATGTTGCGAAAGTGATCAAGACATACTTGGAAACGTTGAAATGGGAAGTCTTACCCCTCCCGCCGTATTCTCCAGACGTTGCTCCCTCTGACTATCACTTGTTTCGATCAATGGCACATGGCCTGGCTGACCAGCACTTCCGGTCTTATGAAGAAGTAAAAAATTGGATCGATTCGTGGATCGCCTCAAAAGATGACTAGTTTTTTCGACGTAGGATTCGTACGCTGCCCGAAAGATGAGAGAAAGTAGTGGCCAGTGATGGACAATATTTTGAATCATAAATGTATAACCAGTTTTTTACAATAAAGCCTCGAATTTCGGAAAAAAAACGGCGGAAGCAAAGTTGTACATCTAATAAATGCGAAACGTGCAATCGTACGTTTTACGATATTTCATGTTTTGAACGTCATTGCGCGGAAAGATCTTACGACGACCGATCTCCTGCAAGCGTTTGCGAATCAGTAAAAATTTGGAACGATTGTGGGTGATTCGTGAAGGCACGAATGCAAGACAGCATATTGTAAAATTTGTCGATCGCAGCAGCCTTCGAATCATTATTGTTTCGTGCGTCCTCTTTAATGTAAAGATCGAAAATTCGGGGAAAGATACAAGTAGTACGACGGTACAGCAAGAAACAATGTGCGAGAGTGAAAATGAATCCAAAGATAGAGCAAATAAATACAAAGGAAATCGCATTCGTGTTCTACGTTTTTCAAAACGCGACAGATGAGATGTGTAAAAGAACCGAGAACGTACAAATTTACGTTCCGATTCTTTGCGTCGCACAACAAATTTGCGAAATATGCGCGGGGATAGAGATATATTGATGTGATGTCATTGTGCGGAGTGCGCGAGTTTATATTTCGAAATAATCCGATTAAATAATTTGTTGATTTCATAACGCGAACAACAAAATGTTTCAAAAATTCATTTGTATAGCACATAATGCGAAAGCGTTCGACGCACAATTCATCTTGAAATATTTAGTCAAAAATTCGGAAATTACAGAAGAACCGCAGGTAATTTTAAACGGGAAATTATCGTGATGACGATCAGAAACACGAAATTTATAGATAGTGTAAATTATTTGTTGATGCGTTTATCCGATTTGCCCAAAGCTTTGGAGCTGAAGGATACAATATATGTTTGATTCATCTTTGTATTAAATAAATGAGGATAAATGCATCTTTCCTCATTTATTTAATACAAAGATGAATCAAACATATATTGGTCCGATGCACAATATTATTCTCTCGATCAAATGAAGCCCGAAGAACGTGAACGGTTTACACAATGGCATGAGGAAATAATACCGTCAAACTTTCTTTTTAATTTTCAACTCGAAATTGTTAAATATTGCTGTAACGATGTAAATATTCTCCGACTCGCATGCATGGAGAAAGATCTTTCTAGAACGCGATAATGTATGTCCGTTCGAAGAATGCACAACTATCGCTTGCTCGTGCATAAAAGTTTTTTGCAAAAACTTTTTGCACGAGGAAGAAATAGAAATCATTCCTTCGGATGGATACAGAAATGCGAATAGACAATCGTAAAAAGCTTTGAAGTGGCTAGTGTGAAAGGAGCGCGAACTCGGTCATCGCATAATCCACGTGGGACGAAGTCGTAAGTGCGAAATTGATGGCAGGCGCATTGACGGATATTACGAGTCGGTGTCGGCAAACGGAATGCAATGTTACGTGCTTTAATTTCACGAGTTTTTCTGGCATGGCTGTCCGATGTGCTATCAGGTGAATCGACAGAACACTTTTGTCTGCAGATCGCAATGATTTGACGCGCGTTACGAGCAAACTCTCGCATATCGTCTTTGAAAACGGGGCTACCACATTATAGAAAAATGGAAGTGTGACCGGAAAATACATGAATGATTTTCTGAAGAATTATACGTTAATAAAATCCGATTCTTTCGACTCGCGCGATGCGTTTTTCGATGGTCGCACAGGAAACATCGCTACCTGATACGAAATTACGGGTATAGAGAAAATACACGTGGATGTATGCTCTCTGTATCCGTATGCGTTGAAAACGAAAGCTTTCCTGTACGGTCACCCCGATATCTATATCGGCGAGGAGTGTAGCGAATTAATTGGCAAAGCACCAAATTTTAATTTTTTAATTTGGTCGAAGGTTTTGTATGTGTAAGGTACTCCCACCACGTAATCTATTTCACCCGGTACTCCCATAATAAATAAAAGAAAAGTTGCTTTTCGCTTTGTGTCGAAGTTGCTGTAAAGCATTCTCACAGATAATGTATACTCACAATCGCTTCTAAAAACGAGAATTCGAAGATTTCTGGATATCCTGCGAATTGCACAAAGCCATCGAGAAGAGATATCTTGTGATGAGCATGAATGAAATTTGGCAATATAAAGTCACGCGATCCCAATACACGGCAGGAAGGATTGTTTGCCGAATATATAAATACATTTTTACAATTAAAACAGGAAGCTAATGGATGGCCAAGCGAATGCGGAGACAACGATGAGTTAAGGAACGATATCTGAGAAAATATGAAAAAAGAGTATCATTCTCGTCAGAAATAACATTGCACGGAATCCCGGTTTATGCTCGATCGCTAAGCTTTGTCTAAATTTTGGGGAAAATTCGGCCAACGAACCAATCTGCCTAATACCGAGATCATAAAATCTTATCAACGTTTGATGATTTCATTCACGAGTCCGGAACATAAGATATCTGATATATTACCCGTATTCAACATTGAGGTAATATATGTTTCATGGCGACTTAAAGAAGCAATCGTGGCTTCTCTAATAACGAACATCACGACAAATACGACAGCGTTAGCGCGATTATAATTATATGAATATTTAGAAAAATTAGATAGGTGTGTTTTATTACGACTCATATATATACTTAAGTACAGGTAATTCGAATGAGTAAGAACCGCGTATGGGTAATTTTCTGGGTGATATGATGGGCGAACTCGAAAGCTACGGTCGCGGTAGTTATATCGAGTCATCCGTTTCGCGTGGCCAAAAATTTTACGCGTATATCATTCGTACACCAGAAGGACGTACGCATGAAATTTGTAAAATAAAGAGTATAACATTTAATTATAAAAATTCGTTAATTTTAAACTTTAATAATATCAAGAAATTAATAGTAGAAAATGAGAGAGAAAGGCGAGAAGCAAAAAAAAAACGAAGGGGTCAGCGATAAATTTGCATTTTACTGCAATTCGGTCGGCGATAAATTTGCTGTGCTGAGTTTCATGAAATTGTAACGCAAAATGAGACAAAGTCATGTGCGCCTGTATTGGTAAAACGTAGATTTATAAATAATCATTATTCTTTTTTTCATAGACAAATAACTTTCCTCTTGCTCGAGCTTTCTCTTTCATTTTGGGATAGGAACGTCATCGAGTTTTCTGCCATTAGTTATACATTTAGGTAAAAAATGTAAAATTATAATACATGATTTTGTAAAATAAAATATAAATATATTATTGTTAAATCTTTTTAATACTAGAAATTTTATTGAACTTTCATAATGCAAATAATATAAAATATTTTCACGATATGAAATAGTACATGAAGCATTAGAAAAAAATTGATTAAATACAAAAGTCATTAAATATATAAAAATATAAATAAGGATTCTCGATCTTAAACACAATAATTAGAAAAAATTAGAACAAGGCTACTGAGAGTCTAACGCTGTTATAAGAGCGAACGTTTCGACTCATTTTGGAGTCCTCTTCAGCGAAAAAATAGAATATAATACTACGTTGAAAGTAAGTCGCAGATTGGCAGAAATGCAGTAATCAATACGCTATATAAATTATTAATATTTTACTGTTAGTTCAATACTTAAAATCAGTAATAATCGTGTGATTCAACGGAAAAAGAAGTTTACAAACATTGATTCGCAATTTTCATAAGATATAAATTAACACAAATCGTTCCTCGGATTAATGTCGTGTCAGTTCATCTTGACGTGTCGTAAAATTGAACGTTACAAAGTGATAAGGGGACTTATAAACAAACAATGACAATAAATAATAATAAGAGAGTCAATAACCATTTTAAATCTCACTATTGTTTTAATATATCTAATAAGGAAGCATACGAATAATGCAAACATTCTGTGTCTGTTTTTAAATTAAATCCATTCTTCTGCACGTATATATGAAGCATTTCTGAATTTAAACGTTTATTGAGAAATCTTTTCTTATCACGAATTTGGACATTCTCCCAATCAAATTCATGATTAAAACCAAGTCGATGGTCTGTGATCACTGACTGATTCTTGTTGTCTAATGCTGTCAATATGGTTGGCGATGCTCGAATATTCGTGGATAATTTCCGACCTGTTTGACCAACATACGAGGTCTGTTCAAAAAGTATCGCGAATTTTGAATTTCCGCGGGTTACGTATATTCGATTTTCGATTTTTTTGTGCCGTTATGTTGGTACTCATGTCTCTCACTTATGCCGACAAGTTCGGCCATTTTGAATGTTCAGTTAATTTTTGACAGCTGCTTTGCTTGCACGTGTTTTGGCTCGTCTTCGATTTTTGCCTATTCCAAAAAATGGATCAAAGAATCTGTATCAAATTTTGTGTGAAAACAAAATTAAGTGCGCGGACGCATTCCGAATGTTGACTGTGACATATGGTGAAGCTACCTTGGACCGAAGCAACGTTTATCGGTGGTACAAAATGTTCTCAGAGGGCCGAGAAGATGTGAACGACGAAGAGCGGGCCGGACGCCCGAGCACGTCAACAACAAGGTTTTGCTTACAGTTTTCTTCGATTGCAAGGGCGTGGTGCATCATGAGTTCTTGCCACAAGGTAGAACGGTCAATAAGGAATATTACCTACAAGTTATGCGCAATTTGTGCGAAGCAATCCGCCAGAAACGCCCGGATTTGTGGAAGAACAAAAATTGGCTTTTGCACCATGATAACGCCCCTGCTCACACATCGTTACTTGTGCGCGAATTTTTGGCCAAAAACAACACACTAATGATGCCACAGCCACCGTATTCCCCAGATCTGGCCCCCTGTGACTTTTTCTTGTTCCCGAAACTGAAGAGGCCCATGAAAGGACGACGCTACGCTACGATTGAAAAGATAAAGACGGCATCGAAGGAGGAGCTGAACAAGATCACAAAAAATGATTTTTTGAAGTGCTTCGAGGATTGCAAAAAACGTTAGCATAAGTGTATAATATCTGATGGGGATTACTTTGAAGGGGACAAAATACATATTCATGAATAAATAAATAATTTTTGAAAAAACACAAAATTCGCGATAGTTTTTGAACAGACCTCGTATGATGCATCGCAATCTTTACAAAGGATTTTATACACTATTTTTATTAGAGAATTTTGGGAGAGTGTCCTTTACGAACTTATTAAGCTTATTTAAACTGAAGAAAGATAGTTTCACATTAATGTTCTTGATAATCGTAAAAAATTTCTCGTACATCGATACAACATAAGCTAGAACGAACCATGGTGGACATTCTTCGTTAGTAGTATCGCTATCATTACTCTCTTTCGTCCGTAGTTTGTAAAACAACATTTTTAGACGATGAATTGATGGTGTTAAAAATAAAGTCAATCAGATAGTCATTATTTTATATATAATTGACTATAAACTTTATGTTCTTGTAATGAAATTTCGGACTTGAAAGTAATAATGCTCTGTCAACCATTCCTGTTATTACGCCTTTCTTCTGAGAATTTGGATATGTTGAAAGATAATTCAAATACCGTCCGGAAAAAGTAGGTTTCTAAAACCAGTCGAATTCTAAACTTCTTTTCTCATTAATAATGATTGTCAAGTCTAAAAAATTAATTCTATTACCACCCACTTCCATTGTGAATTGTAACCTCGGATGCCAAGAATTAAAATTTGTGAGTATATTATAAATTTCGTTAGATGGTACAGTCATAACAATGTCATCTACATACCTAAAATAAAACAGGATGAAAATATTTGTCTTCTTCAATGCCTCCACTTCTAGATCCTCCATCACTATGTTAGCGATAATCGGAGAAAGAAGTGAATCCATTGGAGTACCAAATTTTTGCTTAAAAAATTCTCCATTAAAGATGAAGTACAATGAATCCAAAACAAATTCCAGAGTATTCAGAAATTCTTTTTTCGGAATCAACGTCGATCTTTCGAAGTACTTCCATTTCTTAGCTATACATTTCTTAGCTAAATCTAATGGAATGTTGGTGAACAATGAAACTATGTCAAGAGAAATTAAAATTATGTCATTAAACAGTTAAAATTATGAAACAGTGCCCTATAATTTTTATATTAATTGAAAACTATTTTTAATGTGACTAGCTGGTTTCGGTGACCTTTTTGCAATTATTTTATGTAAAAAAGCAGCTAATGGATATAACGGACTGTCCAAAGATGAAGTTATAATCCGAAAGGGACAATCTGGTTTATGTACCTTCGGAAGAGCATAAATTCTAGGTAGTATGCCGTGCAAAGTAGTTTCTTATAAGTCTATTCAGTAATGAATTCTTTTTTCTTCCAATACAGAAGCAATTCTCTGGTCCTTCTAGTAAGAGCACTGATGGAATTCATTATTTTAATATAGATCTCTGTGTTATTTAACATTCTCATAATTTCTGAGATATATTTTATTTTGTTCAAGACCACGGTGATATTGCCTTTATCAGCTTTAGTGAAAATGATGTTGAGATTATTTTTCATAAATTGAGCTGTCAAACTATTCAATCTTTTTGAGATACTATTATTTTTAATAGAGTTTGATAAAAAATTTTTTTAAATTGGAATTTTTTAAATTTAAATTTAAAATTAGATTTTTAACTCTCAAAATTTCATGTGGCTTGACTTTCTTCATATTACTTTCTATATTTTTGAAGAACTTCATCATTACTTCAAAACTGTTATACTGTACTCGTATGCTTCCTTATACAAATACTGCATTACTCGTATGATTCCTTATTAGATACATTAAAATAGTAGTGAGATTTAAAATGTTTATTTATTGACTCTGTTATTACTATTTATTGTCATTGCTTGTTTATAAGTCCCCTTATCACTTTGTAACGTTCAATTTTAAATGACACGTCAAGATGAACACTACTTTAATTCGGAAGGAAACAGATGTAATCAGAGTATGTAGATCATCATGGAATCAGAGATGTAATCAAGATATAAATTAATACAAATCGTTCCGGAAGGATTTGTACTTACCCTGCGAGTGACTTACTTTCAACGTAGTATTATATTCTATTTTTTCGCTGAAGAGAACTCCAAAGTGAGCCGAAACGTTCGATATAATAAATGAAGACGATCTCCAACATTTGAGTATTATCTACATCTCCTAACTTTTCGCTCTTATAACAGCGTTAGACTCTCATTAGCCTTGTTCTAATTTTTTCTAATTATTGTGTACAAAAATTCATTTTCCACTTTTTGTAAAAATAAACATTAAATATAAAAATAAAATGTTTTATATTTATATTAAGAAAAATGTTTTATACTTTCTTTTTCGTCCATCATAAGCTTTTCATTGGTATTGCATATAAGCTCGTTAGCAGCTATACCTGAAGAAATTGTACGCTGACTTCGACATGGATAAGCTTACACACGTCGCATCGCGGCAAGAATCAGCTCAGCAGTGCTCTCATCAGGCTATCCTACGCCGGAGACACGCTGACGCGAACGTGCGTCCGATCTTCATCGCGTTGATCAACCTTCCTTAAATTTTTTTTTTGTATTCTTGAAAATATTATTAAGTGCCATTTTTCCTTTTATTTGGTTTTTGAAACCTTGCACGGTAATCGAGTAGCTCATTTCACAAAATGAACGTACCCTGAAAATATTCACGGACATCGATCGGGAAAACGATTTTTGTAAAAACTTTTCTCTGGAATTTATCTCTCCGAATTTATGTCCGACATATGTTTCGAGAGAGTTTAGTTTTATTATGTGGAATGGCAAGAAACCTATATCGTCAATTATAATACGATACTCGTGAAAATGAGTTCGAGGAACAGAGTTGGGGATGTAACAATACTAAAGCGACGAAGAAGAATATAATTGAATTTCGCAAAGGTTTACCCTGTCTGGAAGATTACTCGAACGATCCTCTTTCTCCGAAATTAGTGATAATCGACGATCTTATTAGAGAATGCGACATGATCATGGAATTTTTCACCAAAGGCTCACCTCATCACAAGAATCTCAGTTATTCTTATCTCGCAGAATCTCTTCCATTAGGGGCATAGTCAACGCGATATAGCCGTGAAGCTTCGATGTAGCGTCGTAGTATGGAGGCGGTCACATGGATTTTTCAAAACGACGATGTATTTCACGATGTATCGCTCAAATTCGCCATTTAGCGCGTCAAGTCTATCCCGACGATCCGAAATTCCTAGAAGAAGCATACTACGATGCTACGTCGAGGTCTCACGGCTATTTGCTACTCGATCTGAAACAATAAATCCTGGACGAGTATCGATTTCGAACGTGTATTTTTTCCGAGGATACGACTCATTACGTCTATGTGCGTCCACGTAGATCATTTTTCAATGGATTCGTTTAAAAGATGAGTATGAATAATCGTACGTGTCAGTCATAGATTTTTCTCGCGATGAAGGTGGGTGATAAGAAATCGCAGACGAAAATCGCCACACATTCGATTGGTAAGAGAAACATTTGTCTTCTCGCGGTTCTCTTATCATTTGAACAAAAATCAACGCACAATAATAGGGATACTATAGCGATTTTAACCCAGGTCCTCTGAAGGGAGCGCGGGGCGCGAGGGAGAGGCAGCGCGATCGAGAAAAGGTCCCCGATCGCTGGTATCACCGTTTATGTAAACAGTGATAACCAAGACTCTTCTGTTTTTAGTTTATGTTTACATATGTAAACATAAAAAAAACAGAAGAGTCCTGGTTATCACTGTTTGTATAAATACGACTCCGATTGATGAATTATATAAACATGATACGAGTGATGACATTCCGCTATGCGTTCTGTATTTTTTTCGTCACCCACCACTCGCTGCCGCCGTCCACCGCCACTAGCCCGTAAAAATATATATTTTTTTTATGACGCAGTTTTTTCAATATTATTTTTTTACTAGCGCGTCGAGGTAAAGGATGGGGAGTAAAAGAAAGTACATATGTAGTGAAGCGAATAAAAATTTTTTTGTTCACATTACACTTATTACACATTTTAACACTTATTACAAATTTTTTTTCTCTTTTTTTATTAAATTTTTTTTTTAAATCGTTAGTTCGGACATTGCTAGCAGCGCTTTTTGGAAAAAGAGAACAAAAAACTTTTTTGAATTATTCGCTTTTTCAGGAAAGAATGCATTAGCATTAATCATCCTAAATACCTTATTATGGCTTAATTTTGATGGCATTAATGACGTTGATGATGATGATGAGGAACACTTTTGCCAGCACATTCTTAACATTCTTAATTCCTTCTTTCGAAGGTCGATAGTAGTGGGCTTGATAGACCTGGTGACAAGGGTCGGTACCTCTTGCGCTCGATCGATTTTCGATGTACATATTCTTTTATTTAATCCATGGCTTATCGCTCCTAATCGAAATTTATGATTGAATGAAAGCTTTATACACTGTTTATATACAGTCAGATCGGTGACATATCCTGCAACGTGTGCCCACACTGCACACACTAAAAAACTATTACGAACATTTATTGTGAACAGTATTGTAAACAAAAATAAACGAAAATTGTGCATGAAGACCCCCACGGAGGAGAGATGTGCGAATATCGCCGGTGCAGTTCCTAAGCGATTGAGAAATAGGTATACGTGGTGAGAAACAGGGAGTCATCATCAATGACAGTAATGATGAAAAGGAATATTGGTTTGGATTAGAAGACGAAATGGTGCACATTGACTTCGAAGAGAGATTTTGGTACAAAGCTTGCGGTTTAATAAAGGAACAGCATTATCAGTCAACGAAAAGAAAAGAAGATTCAATATAGCTACAGGTGCATTAAGATTCTCGCTGGTGGTGAGAAGTGCGTCGAATTGATGATAACTGGTGATTTAGTGATGCCGCATATTAATACCGCAAGGAGAATCTTGCTAAAAAAGTGTTTCGTGATCTGTGCGATAAGTATATGCGTAATCAATGTGTATGAACGAGTCACTTGCAAGTACTATGTGTAACAGCGACGTGATCTAAAGACTGTGAAAAAAACATTGAAAATCACAAGCGAACTGCTGGAGCAGTGCGGCCAGGTCGCTACTGGTGGAATGTTTCGCGTGGCTGCAACGATGTGACGAGTGCATCGAGTGGCTCGAAGAACTTTGTTGTGCTCGCCGTTGGACACAGATCCATGGTGGCGAGGATCGCGCGACTCGCGGGTGCAAAGTATAATTGCGATATTTGATACACATTGGTGGCGGGTACGCGAGTGGCGGGTACGCGAATGGCGAGTACACGAGTGGCGACGAAAGATCTCTCGTCTGGTGAAAGATCGACGCCGCGTTTCAAAGTATATTGACAGGCACTGTGTTAAATTCCAATCACATCGAACCGCGGCGGAAGACGCGATAGAAATAGTGCTCAAGCGAGTGCGAAACGCTATAGAAAGTCACGGTAGTGTAAAAGTAAATATCGCGTTCACGGCGAGTGTGCGACGAACGACAAACATGCCATTAAGAGTATAAATACTAAGAACATTGAGATCGATGCACTGATTTGTACGAATAGTACGAGCGGCACGTTATAGAACCCACGTTGACGTCGCTCGAAGAGTTCCAAGAACGAGACAGAGGGTGGGCATTGTCACGTGTATTGTATTTGACTATCAAAGTGAACAAACTAAATCCTACGAGTGAGGGATGCCATAATGCCGCAGGAAATAACGTCAAATCGAGCGGTGATCAGTGTGCGTACGAAGGACAATGCGTGCTTCGTATGGTCGATGGTCGCCGCTCTACATCCGGCTGAAAGACATACTGATCGGGAATATTCGTATCCGCATTATGCGAGTGTTAAATCTCGCGGGCATCAAGTTTCCGATGACTTTAAAAGACATTTCCAGATTTGAACGTTTGGACGACGTGTATAGCATCGAAAATAAGATCCTTCCTCTACAGCTCACCAGCAACAAGAAGAAGCATGTCAACTGCATCTGCAAGATTCACGTGACGACAGTCTCAGCCACTTTGCGTGGATAAAAAATCGATCCCGTCTCGTGAGACCACAACTCACCAGAATGGAGTACAAGAAATTTTTCTGCGATCGGTAAGTACACATGAAAATTATAATTTTTTTGAAATGACAATTGTAATAGCAATAATTTTTTTTTGTTTTTTTTTTAGATGTCTTCATTACTTTAGTACGAGCGAAAAATTACAGCAATGGACTGCGGGAAAATGAACAACTGCGTCATTCGACTGGCGAGCATGGACGACAAGTGACTCGAATTTGGGAACCACTGCAATAAGAAGCACGTCCCATTCATCGTTTACGCCGACTTGGAGTCTTCCGTTCTACGGAAGACGGAACCCGACAGGGAAAATGCGTCGTTGTACACGTATCAACAGCACGAAGTATGTAGAATAGGATACCATGTGCGTACAACGATACGTTATCAGCGGTTCCATCGCGATGAAGACTATATAGCAGTGGTTTGGACGACTCCAATACTTGGTACATCGTGTAAAAAATATCATATTTGTTAACGTACCCATGGAAACACTATCGAAAGAACAATGAGTGGCGTACCGTAGCGCGACGCGTTGTCATATTTGCGAGAAACCATTCGCGTCGGACGACACGCGATCATTGCTATCCCACTGGTAGACACCGTAATCCTGCGCATTCAAACTGTAACTTAAACTATAAAAATTCATTATAAGGGTGATTCAAAACAAACTTTTGTCCTTAAAATGTCGTATTCTCGAGTTAATTTTGAGACAATTTTTCCTCTTCGAAAATTTTGCTCAATGCTTAGTTTTTGAATTATTAAGAGAAATAATCAGCGAATCACAGGTCAAATACAAGAGATAGACAGGGACGATGCAACTCACCGTTAAACGCGGGTGCTTACGCGAGACGATTGCTACGATCAACTTGATGGTTTCATACAATAGTACGCGCACACACATTAGTACATTTTTGAAAAAGAAATATCATCTCAAATTAGGAATGCAAGGTTCTCTCTCTCTCTCTTTCTCTTTCTTTCTCTCTCTCACTCTCACTCACTCGATCACTCACTTCCTCACTCATTCACTCACTCACTTTCTCATTTGCTCACTCACTTAATCACTCAGTCACTCACTCTTTTACTTACCATGTCAAGATGATTTAATAATTCAAAATTTCCATGAGAAAGGCCGGAATTCCGATGAATTTTTCGATAGAATTTCAAACAGTGGACTTTCAAACAATTGAGTGTTACTTTTAATAAATAATCACGCACAACAGTAACTGTATATCTATTCGATCCATTATTCATTCATTTAAGGAAATGAGAAATTTATTAATGAAATTGAATTAATCACTATCAATTACTGCCGATTAATTATTTAATAGCGGCCGAAAATCGTGCGAAAGAAACACATGTTCTTGTCACACAACATACATTTACGAAGAAAAGTATGTACACGCGTTTATCCGATGATAGCAAGCAGTCGACTGACTTTACTAATAAATCTATTAATTAATCACTATCGATCACTGTCGATTAATTATTTGGCGATCGAAAACCGCGTATAAAATCACACGTTACTATTACCATGGACACTCTGCTATGAAAAGTCAAGTCCTATTTCTGCGCCATCTGGGCGAATAAACACAATTGTGGGAACTATAAACTTCAGCATTTTTGCTCGATCGGTACTGTTAACATGATTATTGTTCAGTTCTCATTCTAGCTGATTCCAGCGTCGGAAGTATCAGAACGTAATTAAACGTGATTTCTGATGATTGCCCAAATAAAGTGGTGATTCTTACAAATAATAACTCTCAAACAAAGCTGTTTTAGACTCGCTATACATTCGCGAGTCTGTCATTCGCTGTTCACGGATACATAAGATGAATTGCTTGGCCAGTTCGACCGGGCCAAGGCTTCGGTTCACTTCGATCCTAGTACTACGTTATTTACTATACGTATGAGTCAGGTGTGTCTACGTTCACTCCGGTAGCGAATATAAAAAAAGGAGAGAAGCATTATTTTATTGTTTAAAATATATATAAGGTATGTACACATTGATTGTATTATCCGTTTCACATAATGTCACGCGGTTTCACGCATGATGCACATGATATAATATTGTCATGATGTAATACTGCCAGTATTTGTTAATATTAACAATATTATTGACCATGTAAGTCACTTTAATATGATGCATTATGCATGAAACAGAATGCATTTCTTGAATGTTAAACATTTACATAACAAAATAATTTTTTTACATTGAAATTTTAGAATAAAATGGCCAATTATGCAACTTGGAAATGTTATCATCCCAGGATGTACATCTCCTGCTAGAGCTCCTGGCCATTATTTTCCCAAAAAGTAAAGAATTAAGAAAGAAATGGTTAGAAGCAATATCTGTATGGGTATCAAATCTATCTGAAGAAAAAATTCTAAAATGTAAAATTTGCCATTTACATTTTGACGAAAATTCATATATTTTTACCGTACATCGTAAATGATTGAGGCATGATGCTATTCCAACTCAGAATTTGTCAATTACAGTAAATGAAACTTTATTTATTGTATTTCTCAATGTAATACAAGTACAGTTGTAGAAGAAAATAGATTTGAAATGGACACACGAGATGATGAAATGATTGGAACAGTTGCAACCTCTTCTCTTGATTATCAATCTTGTACAAGTGCAATTGAAAGTGCTTATTGATAATCATTGTTTCCTTCAATCATCAATCAAGAAACATAACAGTGGCGACGAGGAAAGAAGATTGAACAACAGTCATTGCATCGATCACATCGTGACTCTCAGTCATAATCTTTCCCGACCATATCGGAGATAAAGGAAGTCCTCCTAGCCTTTATGCAACAACAACAAGCTCAACTTAAAGTACAGCAAGAATTTTTCGTCCAACAACAAAATGCTTTTGCTGCTCAACTTTCACAAGTTGAAACTTTTGCTTCATTAACCATAACCTCACATAAAGAGATGAAGACTGAATCACTCGCAAGCGACATCACGGAATTCGTATACGATCCAGAGAATGGATTAACATTCGAAGTTTGGTTCGTTCGCTACGAAGGATTATTTAACGTCGATGCACGAGACTTTGACGACGCCGCCAAGGTAAGGCTGTTGTTGCGTAAATTGAATACAACGTGTCATAAACAATATATCGATTATATTCGATATTACATCCTATCCAGTCAATCGAAAGATTTCATTTTAGAAGACACGGATAAGAAGCTCTAACAAATGTCCGGAAAAAAGATTTCATTGTTTAATCAACGATACAACTGCATGAATACTATAAAATCTCCACACGAAAATTTTGTTGCTTATGCAACGCAGATAAACAAAAAATGCGAAGAGTTCCAAATCTCAAAGATAACTATTAATCAATTTAAATGTTTAATTTTTGTATGTGGATTGCACTCTCCTACCGATGCTGACGTCCGCACCAAACTTTTGAATCTTATCGATTCCAAACCAGATACTATTTCTTTAGAGGATCTTACTGTGGAATGTCAACGTTTTTTTAACTTAAAGGCTGACACTTCTTTAGTTGAAAATGCAAAACCACTAAATGTAATCGCAGTTCAATTTAAACAGAAACAAATTAAAACTGCAAAATACAGTAAAAACAAAAAATCACAAAACCACTCAAAATCAAAAACAACCTTCTACGCCTTATTGGTTTTGCGGTCAGCTACATTATTCTAAAGATTGCACATACAAAAATCATCTATACAAAAATTGCAATACTGTAGATCACAAGGACGGTTATTGTAACTCAAGTAAGAAAACGAAGAGCAATTCGATTAACAATGATTCCACACATACAAAATTTATAACATCAGCAGTAAATCAAATCAACGAGACATTTTTGTGCAAATACGTCAATGTCATGATAAATTCCAAAATAGTCAAGCTACAGTTGGACACCGGTTCTGACATCACAATAATCTCAGAGGATGTATGAAAACTTTTAGGTCAACCACAAGATAAACCTTCCGAATGTATCGCCAAGGACGCTTCAGGTAACACGTTAAGCATTTTATATGAAGTCGACTGCATAGTCTTATAACATTTCACGTCAATTACGTTGCTACATTACTCCAAACACAGAATTGAATCTCTTTGGATTAAACTGGCTACATGCTTTTGATTTATGGCATAATTCAATTAACAATTTTTGCAATCATGTCACTAATCCTCAGGTTACAGTATCACGACTTCAAGACTTACCATAAAAATTTCCTAACGTTTTCAACCCTAAATTAAGATGCTGCACTGAAACAAAAATTTCTCAAGCGCATACACAACTACGAACTCCACGTCCGCATAGAAAAATGTAAATTTTTCGCTACAGAGATAAATTATCTAGGATACATAATCGACGGACAAGGATTGCATCCAGATCCGCGATTGTCAACATGCCTGCACCTACAGGTCTTATTACACTACTCTTTTTTAGGTGCCATAAACTATTACGGATGCTTTATTCCAAATATACACAGTGCGACAAATATGTTCCCGGACACGAACCACATCTCAGCAACCAGTGACGACATCTGTGCGTTCAAACATGCATTTTAAAGGTTGAACATTTTACTATCATCTGTCAAAGTTTCATTTTGGTTGACATATAACGAAGATATGACAGTTCATGTTAAACAAGATTTTGGTCGAGGTAGAAATTTTAATATGGAACAAAAAGCAGTGATTAAATTTAACGCAAAACTTGATAAAAGTGCATCAGAAACATTCCGATCGATGCAACAAGTTTACGGCAGACAATGTCTAGGTCGTACAGCTGTTTTTGAGTGGCAGCGTTTTTTGGAAGGCAGAGAGACCCTTGAAGATGACAAAAAATCAGGACGGCCAATTTTGGTTCGAACACCCGAAATGATCGAAAAAGGACGTGATTTTGTTGCAAACGATCGCAATGCATCATTAAAAATGATGAAGGAGGCTTTAAATATCAGTAGAGAAACGATTCGAACCATATTACATGAAGATTTGGGTAAAACGAAGGTTTGTGCGAAGTTTGTTCCATACACATTAAGAAGCGATCAAAAATCAAAGAGAATCAATTATTCCAGAGACATCGTTGCAGCCGCAAAAAATAATCCACACTTCCTAAAATCAATTGTTACAGGTGATGAAACATGGTGCTTTCAATATGATCCAGAAACTAAGCGTCAAAGTGCGGAATGGAAGTCAAAAAATTCATCACAAGCAAAAAAAAGTATGAAAAGTTCCATCAAAAATCAAGACAATGCTCATCACATTCTTTGATAGCAAAGGTATTATCCACAAAGAGTTTGTTCCAACTGGCCAAACAATTACTGGTGCATATTATTTCGAAGTTTTAAAGCGATTGATGGGCAGAATTCATCCTATTCACCCCGAATATCGTGATTCAGAAGATTGATCTTTGTTGCATGATAATGCACCGAGTCACACTTCATTGATTGTCCGTCAATGTTTGGCTCGAAATCGTGTCTCTGTGTTAAACCATCCACCGTATTCACCTGATTTGGCCCCCTGCGACTTCTCATTATTCCCAAAATTGAAATTGAAATTGAAAGGACGCTTTTTTGATGACATTCCGACCATCCAATCAGCTTCTACACAGGCACTAGAGGCAATTCCGCAAACTGAGCTAGAACATGCATTTGAATCACTATTGAATCACTGTAACAAGTGTATTGAAGCCAGAGGAGAATATTTTGAATAATAAAACCAAAAAATATGCATATTGTTGTTTCAATTATGATTTTCAGGCCTTGTCCGGGAACATATTTGTCGTGTATATGTTTTACGATGACCTTTCAATCTCTCAACCTTTTGGATCAATTTCTGAAAAAGGATACAAAATGGAATTGGAACCAAGCATGCGAAGAATCATTTGAACGTTTCAAACAAATTCTTCAATCCAAATTGCTTCTTACTCATTTCGATCCAAAGCATGAAATCATCATAGCTACTGATGCTTCTCAATATGGTATTGGTGCCTGAATTCTACATAGATTTCCTGAATTCAATCAAAGCAATCAGTCACACTACCAGAAATCTCACGGAAACTAAAAAAAAAATATAGTCAAATCAAGAAAGAGGGCCTTGCATTAATATTTGCTGTCACGAAATTTGACAAAATGATATTTGGATACGCAAGTTCATCCTTCAGACAGATCATAAGCCTCTTATGACGATTTTCGGAAACAAGAAAAAATTCTAATATAGAATTTTACTTTACCGCGTCATATATCTGGTCATTTATTTGTATTTTTTTTTAGTGGAATAAACCTGGAAAATGCACTTAAATGACGTATCAATAATAGAACTTCAAAGATAATAGATAGTTTTTACAATAACGTGGATTTAGATACGGTGAACGCCTTTTCTTAATTAGTCGCTAAGGAGAAGATAATGTGACCATGATATCGATTATGTATCTTTTTTGTTAGAGTGAAAAATAAAAATTCTTTGTATGTATGTATATATATATATATATATATATAT
>JAANIB010003357.1:1148019-1172854 GCA_017607565.1 Acromyrmex heyeri | reverse complement strand
TTGTAAAAAAAAAAAAAAAAAAAAGATTGATACTATCCTGTTTGAACAGGATCAACAGATTTGCATTATCACGTATAAGATGCTTCGGTATCTTTGCATACGTCTGACGGAGATAGAAATAGTCGACGTCCGCATGTCGGCCCATCACAAAGTACTCTCTGATCGCGTCTTGTTTATCACATGCACGTCATCAAAGATAAAAATGAAATTTGGAAGCGCCTTGTTCGGAAAAATGACATCGCTGTTATTAGAAAATGTAAAATAATATCAATAAAAAGTAATTCAATGCTCGATTAAATAAATTAAAATAATCAGTTCAAGGTCTTAAAGCAAGATATTATTCGCTATCATTATTAAATACTAAAACTTATATTTAACTAAAAATACAAATACAGATGTTTTGACCTTCTATTCGGTCATTTACAATGTTACATATGAAATCTACATTGAAACAATTACAATGACATTCCTAAAATTCACAAACCTGACGCTTCTCTTACAATTATTGTCTCTTCGATTAACAGCCCACTATATTCGCTTCCTCTTTTCTTATATTTCATTATAAAAAACAGCAATGAAACACGCAGCCAAGTGAAAAATAGCTTCCAATTAGTTGACAAGCTAGATAGAATTTATTTTGACTATCAATTGGCCTCTTTAGATGTTGTTTCACTTTTTACCAACGTATCAGCAGTAATTGATAGTATTAAGAAGAGATGGGCGAGAATATTTCAAAGAATATAAAAATTCCCAAAAAAAGAATTTTTTATAGCTATTAAATTTAATTTTGGAATCCATCTATTTTTCTTTTAACAAGAGATTTTATAGATAGGTTTTCTCCTATGGGCTCTCCATTGTCACTGATTTTAGCAAATATAGTTATGGAAGAAGATTTGGAAGAAAAAGCGTTCCAATTATTGCCGTATCGTTTACATTTTTACATTAGATATGTAAACGATATATTACTCGCTGCTTTTCCAGACAGTTTAAATAAAATATTAGAAGTTTTTAACTCGTTCCATGAACGCCTTCAATTCACACTTGAAGTCAGCACTGACAATAACCTGAATTTTTTAGATGTGAGCCTTATTGTTAATGAGCAGAGAATTATATTTAACATTTATAAGAAACTGTTCGAGATACAGCCAACACGTACAGTTTTTGCATATTTGGCGTTCGTGCGACATGCGGATAGGAAGCTTCTAGAAGGATCCCAAGCGTCCTTAGAGGTTTCTAAAACATAAATTCGGCTATCACCTCGTCGATAAAGTCGAAAAACAATAAGCTAAACCGCACGTCGCACTTACGCAGATCTCAATCGCTATAACGGCGAACCAACTCGGATCGGTCGCAGCACACGCTCGATCGCGTGACGCAAAACGCGTAATATGCGTTCATCCCAATCAAGAATCCAGATTTAACGGGCGCGCATGGCAATAGCGTGCTGCTTGGCCGTCGCGCTCGAAATTGTCAATCGTCGCCCGAAACAGAGGGTCACCTCAAAATTTTCAATTTTGCAAAAATCTCATAGGCGAATGCAAAGGGAAGCCTTTGTTCTTAAAAGAGCATAAATGGCAAAACCGAGAAGCAATGACTCTCTTATTTTTCGATGTTCTCGAGTCAACGCTTCGCTACAAGTGCAACCGCCTAGGAGACGCCAGAAAACCGCCGCGTTTGATTCGCCGCAATTGATAATTCGCGTAAAGCGAAATTCAGCTGAAACGCCGTATCATTCAAATTTTTCTCGCCAGAGCTCTCGCTCAGAGAACTCGCTCTCGAACAGAAACCTACACTGTCTTTTTTGTGAAAGACATCTCAATTTTCATTCACAACATCCTGTCTGTCGTAAAAGAGGTGTAATTTTTAGATTATTTGACAAAATTTTCTTTTTATGTTACCCCAAATTCCATTTTAAGAATATTACTGATATGATACAAGTTTTGTTAAAGAACGGATATCCTCTGCCTTTTATATTCCCTTAAATTCAAATGAGAATTAAATTCCATTCCAACAATAACAAGACCACAAAAAACAAGTGAGAGACAATCTGTATATGTAAGTTTTTGAGAAGAGATCTAATAGCCTTTATGTTAATTGTTAATTTATATGCTGTAGAGAAGATTCATTCCTGGAATGACACCATGGACAGGTTTAAAAAAAGATCCTATAACTTCTTAAAAGATCTTCGGATTGCAAACGTTGTTGCTGCTTTAGGATTAAGGTTTTAATATTATAAGCGCTTGACGTTGTTGCTTTAGGATTAAGGTTTTAATGTTATAAGCGCTTGACTTTCTAGAATTTGGTATGTCATTGTAATTGTTTTAATGTAGACTTCATATGTAACATTGAAAATGACCGGATAGAAGATCGAAACGTCTGTATTTGTATTTTTAAGTTATTTTTAAGTTAAATATAATTTTTAGTATTTAATAATGATAGCAAATAATATCTTGCTTGTGCTTTGAGCCTTTTAACTATTATTATTTTAAAATAATTAATTTCTTCAATCGAGGTTAATAAATTCTCCAAGTATCGATATTCTGGCTGTTATTATAACTTCGAGTACACGTAAACGTTCTTGAAGCGTATACCGTGTAGACTTTACTTAGACAGTAAACTTATTAGCACGTTTGTTTTGCCACAATTTGATGGACCATAGATAATATCACGTATAGAAATCGGCAGCATGTTTCCATGCTTGCGCATTTCTTTTTCAGTTTGTACTTTGTTGTTGACATTAATCACTTTGGTCGTTTGCGATTGTCGAACCTCATATCTTTATCCCACCATAACACTGATATAAACTGAAAAAATTGCATTGAAAGCCTATTTATATATAGAAGCGCGTAGAGCGGAACTGCTCAGTATTGAAAATGTTTCTTATCGTGTCGGATAACTACGATATATATAACTTAATTGCCGAAGAGTTAATATATACCAAATATATACGGAATATATACCGAAAATTTTGCTACGAGAATTTAAGAATTACATAGATCAAATGTGGGACAAATTACCCGAGCATATAAAGGCTGATTCAGAAATTTAGCAACGTCGGTGCTTGAAACATTATAATTTGACCTGTCATCGATCGCATATCGATTGTCCGACATCGTTTATAAAAAATTATGGCAAATGTCAGCAACAAAAGGCAGCGGTCTTTTAAATGCGATAAACGCATTTCCATTCGAATTGCATATCACTGAATATCAATTTTGTGGTACAGGAACGCACTTAGAAAAGCGATTATATAGAGGCGATCGAAGCATTAATCTATTGGACGTGGCGTGTCGTCACAACATAATTTATTCGCAGAGCAAAGATTTCGCGAAACGACACGAGTAGTAATGCTCTGGGAGTTCTAACTCGGGAAACCACTGAGAATGCGGGGCGAGGGGGATTCTTCGGAGGTGGGGATATGACGTTATGCGGAATGGCAGTAAGACATCACAGATTTGGGAACTGCAGTCATGTACAAGACAACAAAAAAGAGAATATTGCCATAAACAAAAAACAAATGGTTGTAAAACGAAAAGTGCTACATATTCGCTAGTATATGCTCCAATCATTTTTCGGCCAAGGTATCGTAATGTAATTTTTCTAGAAACAACATTTATTAATTATTTCAAATAAATATGATCAAGTTTCATAATTAATCGATTGAATGCCAATATCTGGCTGCTATCGAAATTGATGATATTGAAACGCAATGTCTCCTTCCTTTGATAAAAGAGCCTCGATTGTTTATCCTTTTTTTGGGAGGGAACATGATAATCGAACATGTTTTTGCAATATGTTTCAAAATTAATAAAAGTGTAAATGTAAATGAAATTCAATAGAATTGTATTTTTATAAATTTTTATGAGGGTAGAAGTACGTCTAAGATAAGTACATAAAGATTGGTCGCGATAGAAATGATTGATGTTTCGAGCGCCGACATCTGGCTGTTATTAAAAATCAGTAATTGTGTTTTTATACGTATATGAGACAAAAGGATTTGAAATACTTTAAGTGGAACACTTCAAGTGAAACTCTAGAATTTTAAAATTTCTTATGAGGATATAATTTTGAAGCGTTCCTAAAAAAAAAATTTATTTTATATATATGTGAAGAAATTTTAGATTACAATAACAATTTTTTTATTTACATTTCTTTTACATAACTTTTTTCTTTTACATAATTTTTTCTTACGCACAAAAAACTACAGCTAACAGTTCGCAGTCGAGGAGTTGATTTTTATCAAAGTAATCGCTAGCGCATATTACATTTTTAGTATCTGTTACAGTGGATGCGATATTCGAGAATCGTGTAAACTTTGAATCGACTTTCTCGATGATACGAACCAATTGATCGAATGCTAATTCAATGCATTGATCTAAGTTGAATATAAACAATATTGTTGATTCAATCATCATTAAACGTACGTCAGATGATTCCAAGCAAACATTTTAGCATTTTCAATCGTACTGAATCGCACAGTTAGCGGTCCAACGCTAATAGAATTACAACCCTTGTGATGATTCCGAAGACAGTTTTGAATGTTCCAACGTTGTTCATAGAGTTCTTTCCATGTTTCGATAGATAGTATTAATTCGTTTACACGATTATCTCGCAATCTCCAGCTCGGTGGAACGTTGATACCAATTTCTAGAAATTTGTATCTCGTATGTGTCAATGCGTATTTTCTGCCTAGTATACGAATTGCACGATGCATAGGCGCGCTATAAAAAATATAAAAGAAACATTAAATAATTAATTAAATAATTAATTTGAAAAAGTATAAAGTGGGGATTTCTTAAACTTACTTGGCACATCTATTCGTAAATGATGGAGTAAATGAAGATTTCATCATTATTCTGAAGTGGCACGTAATCATTTTTTTTTCGTATGTTGCTTCCTACAGCGGAGTACATTGCTACTGCTGTTGTTGGATTTTTCGTACAAGCGACTAAAGCAATACTGGACGTGTAAAGATTATGTACAGCTTTAACTATAAACAAATTGCGAGGGAGGGGATAGTTTTTGCAAGAAAGTAGAATAGATAGGCAAGTTCTAAAGAACTATGTATTAGTGCGTATATGAGGTGTGTGTGTGCGTGTGTGTGTATGTACATACGCACGAGATCCGTTACACAGGGTCCGAGAGAGGGGAGTGCGTCACCGGGATCTGAAGTAGAGGATTTGTTCTTTCTCTCCCATCCATTGCGGTCCTATACTTACATTATTCTCTCTCTCTTTTTCCCATTGCACTCTTTCCCACGTTTTCTTCTCGCACGCGATTTAATTAAATATTAGATGTACAACTTTGCTTCCGTTTTCCTATAGATGGCTTTTGCGGTAAGTGATGGTCGAAATGAATAGATCATAGACGTCATACAATAAACTTGGGCATCTGTCAACATAACCTCATAGAAACATTAGTCGATTTGTGTCTGCATCATAAATTATTCTCGATTGAAAATGTCAGTTTACAAGCCAAATTCTCGTCATTTGCGGGAGGTTTTAATTTTCTGCTTCAATATAAAGAAATATGCGGCTGAGGCTCATCGAATGCTCTCAAATACTTATGGTGAGACCGCTATTAGTGAAAGAACGTGTCGTGAGTTGTTTCAACGCTTCAAGAACGGTGATTTTGACGTCGAAGACTGGCATAGCGGTGGAAGAGAGAAAGTTTTCTAAGATGTAGAATTGGAGGCATTACTTGATCAAGACTCATGTCAAAATCAAGAAGAATTGGCACGATCATTGAGAGTGACTCAACAAGCCATTTCAAAATGCCTCAAAGTCATGGGAATGATTCAGAAGCAAGGAAATTGGGTGCCGTACGAGTTGAAGCCGAAAGATGTTGAACGGCGTTTGTTTGCTTGTGAACAGCTGCTTGAAAGGCAAAGACGGAAGGGATTTCTGCATCGCATTGTGACTGAGGACGAAAAATGGATTCATCATGATAATCCCAAGCACAGAAAATCATGGGGAGTTCCCGGCCATGCTTCCACGTCGACGGCCAAACCGAATATTCACGGCTTCAAGGTCATGCTCCGTATTTGGTGGACCAGCTCGGCGTAGTGTATTATGAGCTGTTAAAACCGACTGAAACAATCACAGGCGATCAGTATCGAACGCAATTGATGCGTTTGAGCCGAGCATTGAAAGACAAACGGCCGCAATACAACGAGAGACACGATAAAGTGATTTTGCAGCATGACAATGCTCGATCCCATATTGCGAAAATGGTCAAGACATACTTGGGAATAAGACATAATGGGAAGTCCTATCTCACCCACCGTATTCTCCAGACGTTGCTCCCTCTGACTATCACTTGTTTCGATCAATGGCACACGGCCTGGCTGACCAGCACTTCCGGGCTTATGAAGAAGTAAAAAATTGGATCGATTCGTGGATCGCTTCAAAAGATGATCAGTTTTTTCGACGCAGGATTCGTACGCTGCCCGAAAGATGGGACAAAGTAGTGGCCAGCGATGGACAATACTTTGAATAATAAATGTATAACAAGTTTTTTACAATAAAGCCTCGAATTTCGGAAAAAAAACGGCGGAAGCAAAGTTGTACATCTAATAGATGTGATATTTAATGATACGTATGATTTAATAATTAATTATGACAATATTTTTTATGAATGTAATATAAAACTATGTTATAAGTAGCTAATTATGATAATATTTTTATTAATGTAATACAAATTACCAAGCGTATTTCTGATCGATTAATTCAATCATTCAATTTATTAAATCGCTGCCGCCGCCGCTGCCGTCGCCGCTGCCGTCGCCGCTGCCGTCGCCGCTGCCGCCGCCGCTGCCAATGCCGCTGCCGCTGCCGCTGCTGTTGCTGCTACTGCTGCTGCTGTTGCTATTACTCAATAGCTATTTTTAACTAATTCTTAACTACAATGAAAGGAAAGGGGAAAGAAATTTAAAACGTATTTAAAAAAAAATCTCATATTTTATTTTAAATTTGATATTTCTTATTTTATATTCCTTTTTGGCGTTGCGACCAATTGTATATCTTAAATACATTCTGTAACGCACAATTTTTAACATCACATAATATTAATAACATCTAGATTATTCAAAGAATCTATATCTTCGTAATCAGCATCTAGGGTCTCAATGGTCAAATCGTCGCTATCGAGTATATCCACCAACCACATTCGCGTTTTTCATATCATTTAACGTATACGAGAATCTTATTGCCGTCATCTTCTTCCGCATCAATTACAGCCATCATAATCAGGCATTTCATCATGCTGTACGGGATCATCCCGTCGCAATCCAAGGTATTATAATAAGCACTCAGCCAGGAAGCAATACTTTTCGGATTTTGTCAAGAAATTCCATGACATGAGACATGTAAAAATGTAGTGAGAGAGAATGGCTCCTTTTCTCAACACCGCCACTTCCTTCACGATAAATTTCTTTCCAACGATAAATCCTTGCAGATTTACAAACGTTGGTACGGTCATGGCAAACGATTTTTCGAGACTATGATCGATTTCGATGAATCGTACAATATATTTTATAGCGTGCCGGAGACTTAAGTGATTTCGCGCACAACGTTGGTTAACGGATTATACTAAACCACGCGATCATGTATGATGAGACGATAGGCTGTAGTATTTGCAAGCACATTCTCCTTGCAGTCAAATTCTATGCGTACATCTGTGGTGGCGCTCTTGTCGGATTCGTTTTGTCACGAACAGTTAATGACCGCAGAAGATTCTTTCTTGATAAACGAGAGTACGTTGAGTAGTGTTTCGAAGCAGTCGATTTCATAATATGCTTTATAAAAACGCACGTACATATCAAACAGGATGGCATATCTCTTTTTATCAAAATTCAAATTCAAATCATTGTACGGATAAAAATCTGAATTTAGATAGAGTTTCACGTTACTCAAATTACAAGCGTCGAACATGCTTGCATCTTGTTGTTCTTTCGACCGGTCTGCAGGGCAAAGATAACGTATCGTGACTTCTCGAGCTGAGTAGCTGTTTTGACGGCCCATGAATGTTTGGTCATATTTTGTAACAGAGGACTGGATTTGTACATTCGTACAAATTCCACAAACAAAAACTCATACTCAGATAACGATTGCTTTCCAATGTTCGTAGCATCGACAGCTTATTTATTTCGCTTAATGACACGTGCGGGATTCGCCATTGCACTTTGAATAATTCAAGCGTCGGGTCTGTCGCCGGATCTCCAATCAAACAATTGTTATTGTGCGATTTTATCAATATCAACTCGTAACGAGCATTGATGACCACGCGTTTTCCTCACAGAAGCCCAATAGCATGTTGAGCGATACGCAAAAATTAAAGTGTATCCTTCCTCTGTGTCGGATCTAGTGTTCCATCCAGCGTACAGCGCAATCAAAGATTTGTCATCAGCGACACATAGGTCTTGATGGTACTTGATGATACTAATTCTGACGTTTCTGTTGCGATCTTCACACCGTTGAGTCGTATCGAATTTCAAACATGAATGCGAATTATTTGCTAATACCTTGGACCTCTCTGTTTCTCATCAGTTTTCCCTTAATGTATAGAAAGCTTTCGCACGACAACGTGTATAAATCCTGTTGTTGTATGGGTATTCTTATCTCGTCGCTGTACCCAAACGTTGTATTGGCAAACGGATTGTACGTGTGAATCTCAAATTTTACGATGCGATTGTTGAAGATCGGATTGTTCTTGATGTTTAGGATATCAGTCATCTCGAAAGTTGCGTACCGTGAACCCCAAAGATTTTAAAAATTTAAAAAGCCTTTCGATGGGCTGAGCTTCTTCTTTCTGATGCAGTTGGATGAGTGAATGCTATCGAGCGGTAACATTACCGGCCTTGTAAAGAATGCGTTATCTCTCTGCGTGCGCTCCGCTCCGTTCAATATGAGCATCTCATGCTTGCGCTATCACTGTCGTCGCCGCATGTGTAATCTGACAGTGATCTCTTCTTCCCGAAAATCGTCCGTTTTGATCGACAATGCGTATCGTTAGATCCGTAATGCTACGTGCGGTGATCGGCAAGTAAATGATTTGCGCGGGCCTTTCCGATATCTTATATCCCGATGGCACGCTCGGCGAAAATTCGTGTATTGTGTATGCAACTTTGCTGTTGCTATACGCGCCCGCGGTCACGTTACACTCTACGCGAATAACGTTTATGTTCAGTATGTCGACATATCGGATTCGTGCCATTTTCGCAGTCGCAGTATACGTTTTGACGAGAATTCCAGCAGCGATCCGACGCTGTTGTGCTCAAAGTTAATTCTGTAAGTGAATTTAATCTTGTTGTATTTCATCGTGTTGTAGTTTGCGCGAAGTGTTATCGGATATTCTCCACCTTTGCCGTCATCGGTGTCATTGTTGTTATTGTCACCACGTACTACGTCAACGGTTTCACAGGCGTTTCCGTAAAATCGCGTTTCAAAAATTCGTTTACGTCTCGCACTTTGTACGAACTCTTAAGAATTGTAATTTCCGTGTCGTCTTTGTCGAAATAAAATTTATTATTTGATTCACGTTTGGTATCTTGTTATAAGTCTCAAAGATCATTAAACTGAACTCGTAGTCGTCGTCACACAACTTTATGACAGGAAAGTAGTTTGTCATGAGAACACTCTTCCCGCTCAGCGTAAGTGTCAACGACATTACGAAAAAAGCATTCGATGAATACTGAGATTTCACGGCACCTTGTCGGGTTTTATAAATTCGCGCGCATCGACCATTCGTAGAAATGATAAGCATATCTGTCCATAGAAGTTCTGATTGTACGTCTAATAGGACGATTGTACTCTATCGTCGTAGCACCGTTCTCGAAATATCGCACCAGTTCCTTGGGCGGTCGAAGATTACCGAAACTGTCAAAATACACGACGCGGTTGTTCCTCTTCGCGTACGCTACTCAGTGAGTACCAGGCCCTGTCGCATCATCCAGATTCACGATACGGCTTTTGTTTCGGCGTGCGCCGCTCGTCGGTAAAGCGTTACGCATGAAAACTCTAAAATACGGTACGCGCACACATCCCGCGAGCACATCCAATTGCACGTTGGTAGTTATACCCGAGATTTTCATTTTTATCGTCTCTTTGACATTTTTTTTTCTTCGCTGCTACACCCTGTCCGCATTTATAGAGGCTGAGATACAGTCCGCGTCCATATTTGTGCGGAGCGAGATACAGTCCGCGGCCCTGTTCCATCGCGATCATGACTGCAGCTCCTTGAGTTGACGTCGCGCGGCTTTGCTATCGTTTACCACTTTCGCCACGCTGGCCGTTCCGCCAATCAAGGACCCAAGAGCGCCTAATTGGCAGAAACGGTAATGCGCTGCCTCATTTCGTCATCGGTAGTATCCGTTTTTTCGTTGTCTTTTTCCTTGGTTTTTGTCGTCTTCTTCTTCATGCCCATGTCGATCTTGGTCTTGGCTTTCATCGCTGCCCAGATGGTAGAAACTGCGGCTCTCTCGCTTAGAATCGAATCTTTCGCAGTGACGCGACCTAGTGCTTTATCGGCGAACACCTTGTCCGCCGCATGTCTATTGGTGAGATCGTTGCTCCGAGAATACGCAATGTCGTGTTTTCGACACGCTGCGTCCAACGGATTTATGCCTGTGACACCTCTGGCTAATCGCTTAAGCCGAGTACCTGGACCGCAAAACTGGTAGCTCGGGATATGTACTCGAAAGGAAGTGTGTTTATCGCTCGATTCAGTAGACCGCCGACGCCAACATTTATTAGTTCTTTATCTTCGGTATCAGACCGTCGATGTGCGCCCGCTGCCACGACTGATTGTAGTGCTCGTCGCAGCGACGATCGAAATTCGAACTTCCGGATCTGCTTTCACGTGTTCCGGAAGCTTGTCCCATGGTCGATATAGTCACCGTACACGCGTAAGAGTATGACCTGCGGTATATACTGCAACTGCTCAGCGTTCAAGTCCTGAATGTCGAAAGGATGACACAACGCGAGATACATTTTACTGCGCGACACGCGGATTCGCACGTCTTTAAATAGGCAATCGAGAACGCACAATCCGTAGTGTGAGCATGAAATTCATACAGCAACCGCCGACGATACACATTACAAACTGTGACGCAAATTCGCGAATGATTGGAAGCGGCGTGGAGAAGCGCAAGCGAAATGCTGCCGAATATTATACGTACGATTATTTGCGGCCCGTCGAATTGTGAAAAATCAACGTTTTCATAAGTTTGCTCAAAAGTCCGAATGGCGTACGTTTCGAGAACGTGTACATCTATTCGAAATCGCTGCAACAGCCAAAGTATCAATATCTTGAAAATTTATTTACGTCTGTCGACGAAATTGGCTACTTTACATTCTTCAACAGCGACATCGTTCCATGAGCGAAGCGTGCCCAAATTCTATTTTTATCTTTGATGACGTGACATGTGACAAGAAGAATACGGTGAGAGAATACTTTTCGATGGGTCGCCACGCGAATGTCGACTGCTTCTATCTCTGTCAGACGTATGCGAGGATACCTAAACATCTGATACGCGACAACGCGAATCTGCTAATCTTGTTCAAACAGGATGGCTGACACACGTTTACAACGATCGTTTACAACTTGAAACACATTTACAACGAATCACGTGACTACCGACATGTCGTACGATGAATTTTGCGCGTTGTGTTGGCGACAAAAATATGGATTTCTTAGTGATAGATAAGGATAGTGCTCTTAAAGACGGGAGATACAGAAAAGGATTTAAAGAGTTCGCGAATACCATAACGTTAGTCGTTGTCGATACTTCGCTAGAGATGAACATGGCTAATGTGTGCGAGCGTGAAAAAATCGCGAAGGAAATCGAGAAAACGAATCGATCCGCAAGAAACATCACGTTCTGAAGATTCGAGGTAGAATCGAGGAGGACATTGCGTTGAACAGGCATTTTAAGCCTTTTATCAGACCGCTGCGACAGATCGTTCACAGTTCCGGCGTGCGCGCGATAAAGAGAGAGTTGCGCTACAATGATGCAGCGTCTGTCACTAAGCGCGAAAGGAAGGAAGAGGAGGAGAAGGAACAGGAGATAGAAGAGAAGGATGGGAAAGATAGCATAATGAACTCTCCGCGACTCTGCGTTAATTCGATGATCGATCGCACGATCGTGTACAGCCGATAACCTCCACACCGCTTATGAAGATCGTATAATCGATAGAGTCGTTCGAGAATGTTTTCAAAACGGCGGACTATTCGCTAGCGACGAAGGTGCAAAATCGGTTGTAAACGTCGGAAGGCCGAGAGGCATTGCAAGCCGGCTTGGGCCCGCTGAGTCAAAAGTACGTCGAGGCTATCCTGCGAGGAAAAGAGAACGGTATAGATGACGTGTATGGTGATTACTTACGCAAAGACTGGACTGATGTTTGGCAATAAACCTTTCGACGTGGATGAGACGGACAACATAGCTATTAATGGCGTACGATACGCTGGTATACGTGATCTTTACGAGTTGATTTTCAAGAGAATTCCCGACAATCTCTACTACACGGAAGACGATATGCACAAGTACAAAAGCATGCTGCTGGCGACGAATGCGCACAAACACAAGCATTCGCAGGGTCGAGTATTGAGCAACAGGGGATACAAGTACAAACGCGCCGTTGATGTCGATCACGCCCAAGAAACAGAAAAAATCTGGAAAGGGAATATCTCACGCAATGATGCTGAACGATAGCGCAATCGATTACGTGCACTGGGACGATCACAACTAGCTAGTGGATCATCTACGATGGCTCGACATTTCGCACCGAGTAGCAACAACGCTCACGACAACGAGATACTGTCGATCATTATGAAACTTTGCGAAGCCGGTCTTATTATAAATTAAATTGCGTATGCATAAAATGAGTCAGTCGAGTGTCATTATGTTATTGAGAAAAAAATTTTCTTAATTTCTTGTATCACGCGCCGAATGAAAAAGAAATCCAATAAAAGAGAAAAAATTAGCTCCGAGAGACGTCGGCTCGTCGAGGAATTGCACGCTTCAGCGAGAAGAAATTTTCCGCGAAGGCGCGTTATAGTCCGGTGATATGATGATTTGTGGCAGACTGACATCGTCAAGATGCATCCATACTCGCGTTTCAATAGAGGCCATCACTACATACACACCGTCATTGATGTATTGAGCAAGTATGCGTGAGCCATACCGCTCAAGAGTAAAGATGGAAGAGAGTCGGCTGAAGCTATCGCTAAGATAATTCGAAAGAGTAAGAAATGTCCAAAAAATCTACAGACTGATATGGGAAAAAAATTTTACAACGTTGACGTGCAACGGCTCTTGAAAAAACACAACATCAATTATTGTTCAACGTACTCCGTAATGAAGGCATCAGTCATTAAGCGATTCAATCGCACATTAAAAAACAATAGGTGAAAGATGTTTACACTTAACGGAAATTATAAGTGGATCAATGCGCTATCGCAGCTTGCATCAGATTATAATACGCACAAGCATCGAACGATCGATATGCGATCCATCGACGTTACTCCCGTGATCGCTGAAAAACTCTTGGCCACGGTATACAGCAACGTAAAGATCGCGGGTCCTGCGAAATTCAAAATAGGTGATTAGATACGTGTGAGCAAATATAAAACCGTCTTCGAAAAGGGTTATACTCCAAATTGGACTACCGAGGTGTTTAAAATCGTTAAAGCATATTGATCCCATAACCTATCTACTGGACAATTATCGCGCAAAATCTTTCTCTGAAGCGTTCTATGAACATGAGTTACATCGTGCAGTTTATCCGGACGTGTATCTCGTGAAGAAAGTATTACGCAGGAGAGGAGACGAGGTTTACGTAAAATGGTTGGTATTCGATGCATCGTACAATTCTTGAATACACAAAGATAATATAGTTTAATTCATATAAACTGTATTTTCATAAAAATTTATTTTAAATATAAAAATATATATAAAAAGTATAAAAATAATAAAATGTTTATTATTTATACCCATCTTTTCAATTTAATATATAAAAAAATCTTTATTTTTTACTATAAATGTAGTACTATATAAATGTAATACTACATACAATAATTATTTAGGGTTATATATTTCGATAATATAATACATTTCAATAATACATTTCAATTACATTACACGATCTTTTTTTACAAAGATATTCGATAATGTTCTCATGGTAATGTTTTGGTTGAATTCGGTATGACGTATCGTACGGACTTAGAGCGATTTTCGTATTTTCAAATATCATATATACTTGTAATTTTGATCTTATGCATGACTATTGGCGACATTTCAATTTTATCGTTTAAATATCGAGTGTAATCATCGAACGTTATAGTTCGCGCTACGATGTTACTTTTAATACCTTTCGCTTTTTTAGTGTCCTTTTCACCATCTATCCTCAATACATTTTCGCTCTGAGTCCGACGAATTCAGTCAATATTGCGTTATTATTTTCATCCTTCATTAAGCCTGGCACTTTTTTGTTCGCAAATGGTATACCGTACACATTATCGATAGAATAATCACTCGTATTGAATCTAGTGATATTACGCTTCATTTGTTCATAAATGTCATCACACTCGATGCGATATATGAGGCTATTAGTGTCTGTACATAATTTCACATTTTTGCGATATAGCATATATTAATAACATATATTCGTGATGAAATTCATACAATCTTTCGATATATCGAGTATATACATTCCTACGTAGATCGGTTTGTTGAATTTCAACTCAAGTTTACGAATTTCAATTGCTATCAGATTTTTAGAAAATATACTTCTGCTGTGCAAATTCGGCTTTGCGATCATTGCCTCTGCGCTGTATCGTCCATCCCATTGTGTTAATAATTTTACATCAATGTGATTGCGCATGTTCTCCATGGTTTTGCCGAATGCTGCATTATTCATTAACTTAAATAAATTTTTCTCAAAGTCATTCTTCGTAAGCGTTCTAAATTTTATATTAAGTTCTATGTAATCGCGAAGCCATGGTGATTGTGCGAATTGCAATACATAATGAATCTTTGTTACATAAAGACGTATACACTATTGCAAGTTGCGATAATGTATAACGTAACGTTTTTGTCATACACAGTTGCTAAAAGTTTATTCTGCTGCTTGCCAGGTGATTTATCACGCGTTGGATAGAATGACAGGTCAACGTGCTCATCGTGCAAACGCTCTGGATATTCTAAGTCGATTTCAAGAACGTAATCTGTGAGTGTATCTTGAGCAATGGCGCTAACATCAAAATCCAAGACGTTTTCGACTCATTAAAATTTGGTGTATGATAACGGTTGACACATTGTATAGATTATTTACATTTAAATACATCAAGTACATAGAAGGTTGCGACGGGTCGTACGACTGCATATATTTGTTATTAGCTCTCGCGTACCTGCTGGAACATTGATTAAGACCGCCGCATATACTGCACTTGATAAACATCCATATCGATGTCAGTGAGCAGTTTGAAATTTATGCATGTATGTTTCAGCATAGTAATGTGCCAGCGTGTATGTTTCCCACGTAAAATCTGGTAAAGTATAATAGTACGCAAGGTCGAGATCGTAACTTTCAATACATTTATCGCGAAAATTTTCAAATATGTCGGCTAACAGCTACACGTCCGTTTCTAAATATAGATCGCTGTATTCACCCAAGGTTTGAACAGAGAACTGTTGCCATACGTTCACGTGCGCGTAATCGCTTTCGGATATAGTCACCAGTCAAGGAACTGTAGAATGATTCGCGCGGTGATAAACGCGTATCCTGCAGCTTGTCAACGCAATCAATGTATTTGTATGGAAAAATCCCTTTTTGTGTCAGTAACTCGAAGTCTTCTTCGGACAAATTTTGAAATTTGCGTTGTAAAATTCGAAGTTCATTTTTATTGAGAAAAGATGCTGATTTGTCGAGACTGATTCTTAAAAATTTATAAAAATCGATGAATTATAATTTTATGTTATTTCGCGAATCTAATCTTTCAGCGGTATTTTTAACATTTTTTGTAAATGATATATATATATATTTTTCTTTGTTATTGATAATAATTCTATACTGCCTTCATATGCTATAGCTATTTCTTTGATAATAAAATGTCAATGAATCATAGCCTGATAAATTGTGGAAAACTATGGGAATAACATGAGTTTTTATAATTTAAATTGCAATTTGAATGCACGGAATCCCTGTAACGACCGGTTAAATGGCAATGATCGCTTACTCGATTATCGTCTAGCGCGAAAGGCTTTTCGCACATATGACAATGCGTCGCGCTGCGCAATGTTTTCCACTGTTCGCTCGACAAAGTTTCCATGGGAACATTAATTGCTAAAATTTTTTTACGCGGTGTGCTAAACTTTTCAGTTTTTCGATGAATCATGCAATTCGGATCGCGACGAAATCGATATTTTGATAGCGAATCATCGTACGAACAGCGCACATAGTGTCCTATAAATACTTGATGATGATGTTGATACGTGCGCGTAGATGCTTCTTGATTGCTATCAGTTTTCTCGAGAATGCATTTTAAATCAGCGTAAACGACAAATGGAATTCATTCTTATTATAATTGTTAAAACTTAACCACTTGTCGTCGTCGCTCAGTAGTCGGATAGCGCATTTATCCGTCGGCCATCTACCATGTGTGACTGCAATTTCTCATTGGAATGGAAATAATGTAAACAGTTGCAAATAAAATAAATAATATTAATTTTTTTTTAAAGAAAAATTCGCTTTTATTAATCATATACTTACCGCAAATGTACTTTTGACCGTGATGTTTACTCAATTGCGAGTTCATGAGCCGGGACAGATTCTTGATGCATACGAAATGACTCATGTTGTTGTCTCACGGATCTTGCAAATATAGGAAATTGATATGTTTCTTCTTTCTGTCGTCAGCGAGTCATATCAGGAGAACATTTAGCGTTTTCTATCCCTCGATATCGTATACATTAATGGACAGGTTGTTGAGATGTTCAAATTTCGTTACGTATTTAATGTTATAGGAAATTCTATATTTTGCAAATTCAGCACCATTGTATAGTGGATAAGAAGATTCACGACCCCGTTTCTTTCGGGGTACAGAGCGGCGACCACTGACTACGAAGCATGCATTGTCGATCGATCGCACGTTACTCACCGCTCTCTTTGTCATTATCTCTCGCGGCACTTCGAAGCGACATCCCACGCGCATTGGATTACACTTATTGATGTTTATTGTAAGATTCATGATTTGCGACAACGTCCACCCACTATCACGTTTTTGAAATCTCTCTTCAAGAGATGCCAACGTGGGTTCGATGACGTGCCGCTCATGCCACTCACGCAAGTTCGATGTTTGAAAGAGTTCATAGTTTTTAGTATTGATTTTACTGGCATGTTTATCACCCGTCACAAATTCACCGTTAAATATCGTGTTCACTTTTATACAGTTGTGTCTTTCTATTGTGTCTTGCACTCGCTTCAGCATTACACTGTTGATGTCTTCTAAAAATCGTCGCGATATAGTCCGCGTTAATTACTGCACCGGTTAAAATTCGATTTTCAAAAGCTGCATCGATCTCTCGCCAAAAGATCTTTCCACGATATTGTCACTGTTATTGCTACTGCTCACTAATCATCAAAATGTAGAAATCGTCTTTCTAATTGAGTTTTTGTATCCTCGAATCGTGCAATTGTAGCGATTAGAGATTGTCTATATCTAATGAAGAGCCGTGGACGCTAGACATGATTGCATTTTTTAAGCTTTTAATAAATTCATTGCACTCTTCTATCCACGCAAAACACTCCCTCAAAATAGCAATTTGGTGGGATCGCTTCAACAGATCGCGCTCTACTTGATTGAAATCTCAATCCATGTTTACAACGATTTACTAATAAGACGAGTTCGTTCTCATAGATTTCAACATACTATAATCTGGCACATTTCTAGACTGAATTTATTTTCATTTATCTCTTTTAGAGCATTATGCGCTCATTTTCAAAGTATGATTCAAAAAAATCGCTTCACCCTCATAAAAATTCATGAAAATACAATTCTATCGAGTTTCATTTACATTTATACTTCTATTAACCTTGAAACATATTGCAAAAAAACATGTACGATTGTCATGTCTCCTCCCAAAAAAAGGATAAAACGATCGAGGCTCTTTTCAAAGGAGAAAGACATTGCGTTTCAATATCATCGATTTTGATAGCAGCCAGATGTTGGCACTCAATCGATTAATTATGAAATTTGGTCGTATATTTAAAATAATTAATATATAATTTATTAATAAATAATTAATATTAAATGTTGTTTCTAGAAAAATTACATTACGCCATATCTTGGCCGAAAAACGGTTGAAGCATATACCAGTAAATAGCCTTTGTAACACTTTTCGTTTTACAATCATTTGTTTTTAATATTGTTTTTTGTTCATGGCAATATTCTCTTTTTTTTTATGTTTTTTGTTATCTTGTGACAGCAGTCTGTGATGTCTTACTGCTACTCCGCATGAGATCATACCCCCACCTCTGAAGAATCCCCCACGCCTCGCATTCTCCTTGGAGTTCCCGAGTTAGAATTCCCACAGCATTATTACTGACACGTAGCTGACAAAATATTCGCCGAAGAGGCGCGGAAAGACATTACCGCGAAAGACACAATTCTCGAAGAGAGAGCTGCTGCTGCAGCCGTTTGGGCAACTAAGAAGGCCAAAACGAAAATCGGCATAGGTTTAAAAATGAAGAAGAAAAAAGCGAATATTCCGGATAGCAATCATATCTATTCTATCCGCTGCTGGGAGTCGTCGGCTCGTTGGTTGGTAAGGTTGGTTGGCAGGAATCCTGAAAGCTAAACGATAATAAAACCGCATAACGTCAATTAGAAGAAACGACACAATCGCGTCATGGAAGGTCATGAAGTTTACTGCGGTTCGTACAAGCATGTACGAGAGTCTCAACGGAAAAAATTAGAAAAAAATTCTGTTAACAAGTAACGTACTAGAAAGTTTCTTGCACCTTAAAAATTCAAATTAAAATATAAAGAATGGAAAATTGTCAGTGAATAATTGTAACTTTTATTGCATATGAGTAAAGAACTTGGAAATTCTTTACGACACGAGGATTTGCAATTAATAGCGGACCAACATTGTAATAATCATACAAAAATCAATCATTTCACAAAAATTTTTATACTTTATACTTTCATATACTTAACTTCTTAGACGAGGGCAAGTCAATAAGTTTTTAGAAAAACATAGTAAAACACATTTTTTTGATCGATTCATTTTTATTTTTCAACATAATCTCCATACACTTGATCCAACGATTCTCCAACATTTTTTAAGTCGTCCGAATAATATGATTTATGCAAACTTCCAAAAGAAGCCTCTGTTTCGGCGATGAACTGTTCTCTGGTGGTAAATCTCTTTCCTCCGAACTATTTCTTCAGATTTGGAAACAGGAAATAGTCGCAGAGGGCTAAGTCTGACGAATATGCTGGATGGGGAAGCAATTCGTAGCGGAATTCGTTGAATTTGGCCATCAGTGCCGGGCACGTGTGAACCCGTGAATTATCTTGATGGAAGAGCATTTTTTCTTCGGGGACGTTTTTTTCTTTAAAATGTTGTTGAAACGGTCCAATAAGGCTGCGTAGTAATCGCCATTGATCGTTTGCTTCGGTGGAAGGTAATCGATATGAATTATACCGCGTGCATCCCAAAAAACTGTGGCCATCACCTTTCCGGTCGACTTCACGGTCTTTGCCTTCTTCGGAGCTAGTTCATTCGGTGAAGTCCATTGTTTTGACTGTTCCTTCGCCTCTTCGGGTGTGAAGTAATGGATTCATGTTTCGTCGTAATGAATCGACGCAGAAATTCATCTGGATTACGTTGAAATATTTCCAAACATTATTTTGAAATCGTCACGATCGCGCATGGTCCACAGTGAGCAAACGCGGTACCCACCTTGCCGATAGCTTTTTCATAAAAATTGTTTGTGCAAAATTGAAATTACTGTGCCGTGTGATATGCCTGTGGTCTCAACAAGCTCGCGCACTTTCACTCGTCGATCAGTCAAAACAATATCGTGGACTTTATCGATGATTTCTGGCGTAGCAGCTTCAATTGGACGTCCCGAACGAGGTGCATCATGTGGATTTACAACCGTGTTTAAATTCGTTCACTCAATTGTATACAGTCGCAAACACTGGTGAAGATGTACTATGAACATTATCCAACTTGGCTTTGATTTCTTTCGGCGTTAAACCTTTCATATGTAGATGTTTGATCACTGCACAAAACTCGTTTTTTTCCATTTTGCAAAAAATACAAAGGTTGTTCACTTTAATCGTCTACAGAAATGAAACCACGCGATGAATTTCGCTCAAAATTTGACAGTAATCAATTGAAAGGTGCTACTTGTCAAAAAGTAATATGACATGACACTGCGAGTGTCCTCTGACAGATTTTCTAAGAACTTATTGACTTGCCCTCATATTAACTGACCATCGCACATTATAATTGAACTGAGATTTAATCTCTTATAATTTTTAAATTGTAATTTTTAACTTATTTAACTTCCGACTTAAAATTGTAAAAGTAGCACATACTGAAGGCCGAAACGTCTATGAATTTCAATTTGTAATAATTATTTTGAATATTGACATCGCAACAAATAACCGGTGTATTGACACCCTGATGAAAATAAAAATCGAAGCGTAAATCGGATGTAATGAAAGAGTAACAAAAGCGTAAATGAAACTTCTAAAAGGCGAAAATTGAAACATCAAAATGTGAAAGATGGGTATCTGCTTCTTTTACATTTCATTGTTCCTATTTTCGCCTTCTAGAAATTTCGTTCACGCTTTTGTTACTCTTCCATTACATCCGATTTATGCTCCGATTTTTATTTTTATCAGAGCAGTATGCTCCTTTTTAAACTTTTTTTAATAAAAAAAAATTCAAAAGAAACGATAAAAGTGCCAAAGAGTATAACTATCAACGTGCAACTGCAACAACTGACAAAACATATGCACATTCCATATTTTAGAGGTTTTTATATTTGGAGATTTTTGTGCATACTACATTACTAATAGGGAGAGTATATCAAAACGAAAGCGGTATTGTAAATGCCGAGGGACCAGATACTCATTGAATGGCGTACGCGAAGCGGGGGAGATCATACTGTTTACTTTGACAGTTTCGATAACCTTCGGCCACCGAAGGAATTGGTACGATATCTGAACGTGATGCAAATTGAGTATAATCGCATACCTTATCAACGTTACGATCGAAGTAACTGTGGACAACTGTGTTTTTACATATGGTTGATGGTCAATTTAAGAATTGACATTGCATTCTTTCAACTCAGTATTCATTCAAACATGTCATTAACACTTACGCTCACCGGTAAGAGTAGCGTCCTCGCAGCCTAGTATTATACTTTCCGGTCAGATTTGAGCGATGGCGATTACAAGCTCGGTCTGATGGACTTTGAAACTTACTATATTTAATGTAAATTCATTGAATAATAAGTTTTATTTTGATGAAGATGACAAAGAAATTATCATTCTCGAAGGATCGTACGAAATACGTGACATAAATAAGTATTTAAGACGTGCAATTCTATAATTTTATCTTAATGTTGCGAGAGAGAAAACGCTTCGCAAAGAGGATGAACAGTACCCATTGACTATTCATGCCAATAACAATACAATGAAGAGATCAAATGCGCTTATCGAATAAATTTCCAAACTTTACAATATTGGATTGCTGTTGGGATTTACATCGAATCGTGTGTTGGAACCAACAGTGGCACGAATCAGACGTATTGATTAAATATCGTAAATATCATCAACGTAAATATCATTCGCATTGAATGTAACATGACCACGGGCGCATACAACAACGATAAGTCCGTGCACACGATACATGAATTTTCACTGAGCGTGTCATCAGGATATAAGATATCGGAAAGACCGATACAGATCATTTACCTTAAGATCATCATACGGAACATTACGGATTTGACGATTCACATTGTGGATCAAGACGGACGATTGCTTGATTTTCGCGGAGTAGAATCACCATTAGATTGTATGTACAGAGGCGACTGTAAAGAGATACGATAACAATAACGTGGGATGCTTATTCTGAACGAGCAGGCGAAACAGACAGGGGACATAATTTTTGCTAGAAGGATGACAGCGATCAAAAATATTCGAGCGTCCAGTAGAAAGAAACTCACTGCGTCGAACGTTAAATTTTTATAAACATTGGGCTTTGTTGTATGAAATATGTTGTATGAGATGGCTGATATCTTGAATATTGGAGGCGAACCAATCTTTGACGATCGCATCGTCAAGTTCGAGTTTCACACGTACAATCCGTACGTCAACACGACGTTTGGACATAGCGACGAGATATTAAGGATACCCATATAATAGCAGGATTTATACACGTTACCGTGTGAAAGCATTCTCTACGTCGAAGGTAGATTGACTTCAAAGGAAAGAAAATGTACAAAAGCAATCAAATCTTGGATGTAATTGTGTGACGTTCATGTTCGATATAAACTCAATGATATGGAGATTGATCGCAGCAGAAACGGAATAACTAGTCTTATGAATGATTATGCGATGTTTTCTAATAAAGCCTCATATAATTTGCATAATGAGGGATTTCTCGACTCTAGTGATACCGCAAAAAGTCTAATGACAGACTATGGATACTTTAATTTTTGTGCATATTGTTGGGCTTTTGCGAAGATTATAAACGTGTTATAATTAACACTCGTCACGAATTGGCTTTGATATGAGCGCACAATGGTAAAAATTATATAGTGGAAGATCCAGCGACAGAGCTTGAATCCAACGCTTAAATTATTCAAACTACAATGGCAAATTCTCACGTTGTGTTAAATGAAATTAATAAACTATCCATGTTACGAGCTTTGGAAAATGGACGATATCTAAGTATGAGTTTCTGGAAACTGTACCCCCCTATGTATAGTATCCCCCCTATTAACGAAGCATTTCTGGGCCATCAAGACTGCGATTCAATTAGAAAAACCGCGATATGTTATCTTTGGTCTATAGACTGATAAAAAAAATATCCTGACATTACGTAAAACTTACTTCGACACTTGTAAATTAATCAAATATGAAACTTTATCTAAACTGAATTTTATCCGTAATAATGATCTGAATCTAAACTTTGACAAACGCAGAGCCGCTATTTTGTATGATATTTACGTCTTACTATCAAATCCGTCGTGAAAGAAATGAACCGTCATTCCAATTAAACTCCTATTTGAGAGTTATACTCCAGTAACCATTGACTGCTCGCGACAAAACGAGTCCGTCAAGTGGATGTACGATTAGAATTTTAATTCAAAGAGAATGTACCCGCGAATATTACAGCCTATTGTCATATTATACATAACCGCGTGATCGAATACAGCTCATTATTTAATGTAATACGCAAGATTACGTAAATTATCACATCATAAAAAAATACCTTTCACCTCTTTTCAAAAATATAAGAGATAAAAACCAAGATCTTTTGTGATCAAGCACAAAAGTCGTTCACCATGATCGTATCAATATTTGAAAATCTGTAAGGATTTATCGTTGGAAAGAAATTTATTGTAAAGGAAGTAACGGTATTGAGGAAAGGAGCTATTCTCTCTCATTACATTTTTATATGTCCCATGCCACGGAACTTCTTGACAAAATCCGAAAAGGGTAAATCTTTAGATTAGGGGATCCCCCAATGACTTTGACCTTGACATATATTGTCAAAGTCAAAGTCATTGGGGGACTTTTTAATCTAAAGATTTACTCTTTTCGGACCTTAAGTGACTTCCAACAAATTTTAGCCATCCTTTCGCTCGTCCTTCATTAAAAAGGATCCTTTATTAACAAAAAAAGTTTAGGGAAGGATTAGTGTTAGGGTTATTATACACTCATGGGTATATAATAATCCAACTCTAACCAAACCATGTATCAGGCACAATATATATAGTAGCGCAACTCTCCTGATTTTATGTTGTCCAAAATGAAGTGCACATGCGCGAAATAAGTAAGTTGCCTAGTAACTTCTATCTCATTTCTTTCTTTTTCCATTCTCTCTTTCAGGGCCATTTAAATGTTTGAGTAGCTGAAATATGGATCAGAGAAAGAGATAGAAGAAAAGAAAATCATGATTAGTTTAATTAGTTTAGTTTAATTAATTTAATTTAGTTTATTGCGAAGCTTTATGAGAAAGACTACATATTAGACAGAGTAATTAACTAATAAGAGACATAAAATATGATACAATAGATTATAGTAGACATAACATAAAATAAAATACAATACAATAGTCATTAGTAGCTTGCAAATGGTTGGGCATTAGCAAAATTACTGTTACAAAGCCCACCAGCAACAAAACCGGAAATAAGACAACAATGCAATGAAGTGAACCATTAACTGAAATCATACACATACAAATCTATTTACGCACACCATCCATACACACATCATACTTGCAAACACACCAATTTCGTCAGTCTCGCTTAAATACTGAGTGATATGTACAATTGCTGGATTGCTTTCGTTTTAGCTAGAAATCTATGTGCTGCAATTTTAATAATTTATTAAACCGCAAACGATCTAGCAGAGAAACAAGCATCGTATACTACAATCGTTAATTAAAATATTTTTATAATGTAATATTTGTATCATTCATTTATATAATTTTATATTTTTTGATTTTTGTATTTTTTTACAATGCATTATAATTATAAATCTATTTCTTTTTATTTAGTTTTATTGCATTTAGATTAACTTTGATGTA
>JAANIB010003357.1:1119111-1145126 GCA_017607565.1 Acromyrmex heyeri | reverse complement strand
GGACGATGCGGGCAGCGATCACTCGCTCCAGCAGTTTTCCCGCATCGTCCAGCAGGCATATCGGCCTATAAGCGGAGGGACTCTCCGCTGGCTTGCCCTCCTTGCGGAGGAGGACAAGCCTGGCCGTTTTCCACGACCTGGGGAATATGCCATCTCTGAGGCAGCTCGTGAAGAGCCGCCTCAGACGGCCGCCCACTATGGGGGCCGCGACGAGCCAGACCCTGCCATGTATACCGGAGGGTCCGGGTGCCCGCGGCCTCCCCTTAAGGCGGGCGAAGGTTGTGCTATCCATGATGAGCAGGTCGAGGAGCTCCGAAGGGAGAACGTTAGGCTCAGGAGTGAGGTGGAGTCATTAACAGCCCGTGTGGACATTCTTCAGCAGGCCAGTGACTATCACCGGGCCTGGGAAACGAGCTCTATCCTTGGTTATTTTCCCTTCGGCCCCCCTTCTCTGTTGGGGAGAGTATCCTGGGCTATCTGCACCCGGGGACGGGGCGAAAAAGAGATCTGAGGGCCCCATTGGGTCTATCTGCTTGTCAGGTAAAAAGAACCCTCGGAGGTCGAATAAGATCTTCGAGGGGTCTGAATGGACAAGTTCCCTCGTACGGAGATCCGGCGATCCTCGCCGCCATTGCCGAGGTAGCACTGGCGAGTAGAGGGACCGCTTAGATAGGTTAGAGGGAGTTTCTTTCCCTGCCTGGGGAGACTCTCCTTTTCCAGCTTTCTAACCTAAGAGTTTTATTGGGAAGATAGGACATCGTAAGGCAGCTTTTGTTTTTCCCGAAGTCAAGGACGTCCGTCGTCCTATGCGGCTGGTGTCGCTGGGAGCGTGGTGACCATCCTAAAAAGACAGTCTTTGCCGATGATGATCAGCGTCCTGCTGCAACGGGTCGCCTCCCGACAGGAAGAAAAGCTAGGAGATTGAGAGTGACGGCAGCCGTGATTGTCTCCCCTCCACCCTTCCTTCCGAGAACAAGAGGTCCCATACTGTTCGTCGTGCCGTTAGGCCCCTTGGCGTGTCGCGGGCCACTGGTCCGGGGGCGAGTTGCTGTGGTGATGGTGATACCCTTGGCCGCAAAGAGACGACTTGTCCCGAGATCCTCGGCTATTTCTATTAGCCGGGACTCGGAGGACTGTCCTTTGCCGACCTTATACGTTGGGCCCACGATAATATCGTGCTGGCCGACTATAGAGTCGGCAAAGTGCGACCGAGGAGGAGGGTAATCATACTGGGGCCATCATACTGGAGGTTCCCAGAAAGGATAAGGGTTCCGTAGCGGATGCGCTTGCATTTTGCATGCGGGACTTCTTTGCGGACATCTCGGGGGTGCGTGTAGGTCAGTCCGTGAGAAGCGTAGAGCTCCGCATAAACGGATTTGACGACTCCGTTACTCCTGAGGAAGTTCACGGTGCCGTCGCGGAGGCCGGTCAGTGCACACTGGCTGAAATCCGCTTGCTGAAGAACTGCCTAAGCGATAATAAAGTCGCCTGGGTGGTACGGTGTCTTTGATGACAAGTGCGGAAGCGCTTTAATTGGGGGAAGGGTGTAGTACCATTTCTTACTGCACCCCTTTCAACTCCCATGGGGAGGGGGGGGGCTTGATCTAGTTGGCGTATTCCGATTGGGTCTGAAACGACCCACTCCATCAACCGATGGTCTCCGCGTCGACATGTATCCATCTCCTGAATGAGGATCTCGGGCCGATGCGGGTCGGCGCGGGAGCAGATAATCGACGAGGAGCTGCCGAGCACATAGTGCGATTTTCGCTTTCACGTTATCCGTTATGTTTCGTTAATTGCGGCTGGCACGGTTCTGGTAGTAATGCTTGCACGCGATGCCAGGCCTATATCACATAAGCTGGAGCACGGACACAGAAAAGTTTTTAGTTGGTAGACAGTTCTCATCCCTTTGGGATGTGCCCAACTTTGGACATATCCATTGGGAGTCGAATCCAACACGCTCCGGGCATGACCAGCCCGGGGTATGAAGATTTTCTCCTCTTTACAAAAAAAATGGTATCCCACGCCGCTGCATCGATTCTCGTGAGAATCTCCCTCGCTGACCTCCTGATGAATGGGCGGGTCGATGTACCTTGGGTCGCGTCGACATGCATTATGAAACGCCGCCCCTAGGGCATTGACGCTAGCAGGAAAGAAATTAGACTGCGGGGAATTAGACTGTTTGAGAAATGGCACACATGTCTTTTGGCAGACCCGCAGTCGGCAGGGAATTGGATCGTCGAGGTTATCTAGTCCTGTCTGCGCGAGTGGGATCGATAAGGAGCACACCTCGTAAGTGTCACCACTGTACGGCCGACTGGGACGTAAACACACACTCGAGGAGTGTCTCGCCTGGGGTACGTTCAGATACTCCAGGTGTCTCAAGCTACTCAAACGCCGTTCAGATTCTTCCTGCTTCCTCTCCAAATGTATCGTTCAGATTCTATTCGAACACACTCGGGTGAGGAGAGAAAGCATTCTGCTCCTGACACAGGGTGTTGGCGGGTAGACTTTGTTTGCCGCCAAAATAGAAGTGCCCAAGTGCATCAAAGTGCGGTAAATAAACTCAACTTAATAATGAGTTTCAAACTCGTGGTCATGGAGAAGAACGGTTCTTCAATTATTACGGACAACAAGTTCGTCTGGGATGTTAATAATAAGTTATTTGTTATTATTTGTTAGTTATTTACTTATTTTTCTTTGATATAATTTGATAAGATATCGAGATATCGTAACCTAAAACTGCCAAAAAGCTGTTTTTAACCATATTTTAAATTAAATTAAAAATTGAGAAAATTTTTGTTATCAAATTCATCAACGATATCTACTATTATATGGCCCCTTCAAAATCCATCTTAAATTGATTTTTTCTTTCGGAGATATATTATTTAAAGTTCGCTAAATTGTGTCTCATAGGAGCTTAATTGTATACCGTTATATTAGACCAAACATTGTATTAGACCAAACGGTATTTTTGGGCAGATTAGCTGATTCATCTTTTGTCACGGAATATTTTTAAATCTCCTTAGAAACTAGACTTCTACAAAGTACAATTTATCGCATTTTGAATTGGTATATCTCTGGAAGAAAAAATCACTTTGAAATGGTTCAAAATGGATTTTGAAGAGGACGTATAGTAGTAAATGATACTGTTAACGAATTTGACAATAAAAATTTTTTTAATTTTTAATTTAAAATATGACTGAAAACGGTTTTTTTGACAGTTTTAGATTAGAGGATATCTCAAAATGTTGATGTAATAGAGCAATTCTGCAGTCGGATTAGGATTCAGCGTAAAAAATTACGTAAAAAAACATTGTTAAATCCTAATCAACTTTCAACATCTCCAATTTTGCAAGCCTGTGTAATTACAATAGCTTTCATACTCTTTTTCATAAGCAATATCTTTTATATTAAAATTCTTCTTTATCAATTTTTAAATAATTAATTTTTTTTATTTTAGGTAATTGTTCAGTGCATCTTGATATAATACCTGAAAATCTAGTGGCTTTCAATCTGCATGTTGAAACAAATTCTTCAGGCAAAATTTTTACTTTATTAATTTCTGTTTTACTAAATGTATTGTATATGAGACTGCTTTATTCCCAACGAATCTTTAAAGATAAGTAATATATTTATTGGTAAACAGATGAAGCTCTAATATCAGATACATAATTGTTATCTGTTAAACAACCTGCTGCAAATTCTGAAAATAAAAACTTACAAAGTCGGCAGCTTATTGACACCTCTGACAAAAAAGGTACACATATCTTTTTTAAAATTATAGTTTTGTTTCCTTATGCACTGCTCATTCATTATTAATTCTTATTTTATATCATAGCGTCATGGAAAGGTGATTATGCTGTCAAAATTTTCATTGATGAATGGAGAAGGCATGAGAGCTATTTCAAGAGCATTACAATTACTAACAAGAAAGTTTGGAAAATGATAGCCAAAAAATTAAAGAAAAAAAATCCAGTCTGGGACTATACTAGCAATGTGAAGATAAATTTAAAGATCTTAGGAAACATTATATAAAAGCCAAGAATCAGAATGAAAAGGTAGTGACTTTCCTATTGCTATATAGTATGCAAGTTTTATACAGAGATGGACGAAGCTCTTGGTGATAAACCAGCTGTGAAGCTAGTATCCACAATATCAACACTAAAGAAGCATTATGAACCTGGAATTAAAAATTCTTTAAGTGCATCTTTAAGGGGAGGGTAAGCTTCTATTTAACGTATTTCGTACATTTTTTTTTTATAGTTAAGTGTATAATATATATTTTTTAGTTTATTCAGTGTATGGTAGATATATTCAGGTGTACAAAAAAAATTTTTTTGAATTATGTCCTTCGCATACTGGGACAAAATGGCGACTGCAAGAGTAGATTGAAAAAAGCTGGCTGACACGATATCTGATGTTAGGAACATCTGAAACAAAAAATTCAAACGGGATATTAAAATATGAACGATTGGTTATGGCAGGTAGTAAAACCAAACAAAAATTAACAAAATGGCGGACTTTTGATTTTTTTTACCCTTTTTTTGCCACTAACATTGTTTAAAAAACGGGTTAAAAATAATTGAAAATTCATGATTTTACTACCTGCGATAACTACACATGTCCTGAACAACCCCTTAAAATTTCAACTCGATCGGTTAAATAGTTTTTTTGGAATCGTGTCAGCCAGGTCGAAAAACGTTGTTTCGAGAAAAACGCGTTTAAACTTTTTTTTGTAAAAATTTTGGTATAATCATATAAAATAAGGTTCTTACGCTCAATCAGCGATGCCTGCTCCGTACATTATTCCTTCCTCTTCCTCGAAAAGTGTTTCTTCAGCCGATTTCATGTTTCGAAGCTCAGTTCTTCGTTCTTTTGAACTGTCAAGGCTTCGACGATTGGCTGCTTGGATACGTTCACCGTCACGTTGCTCGACGAAAGCTGCTGCATGTCTACCGATGCTAATTCCCATAGTTTCCATAATTTTTAATAAAGGTTGGAAGCCTTCATTAAATGTGCAAACAGCACAGTATGCTGCAATTTCGACTATTTGTAAACCGGCGAACATGTGTTTTGGTGCGAAGTGCCAAACACACGAGTTGAAAGACTCGTTCGTATTTTGATTGTTAGCTCCAATGCACCGTTCCAACAAATCGTCTGTTGAGAGGTCTTCATAAACTTTCTTTAGAAGAGGTTGTACCTCGTTGTCTAATGCGGGGGGATGCTTGAATTCATTCAACTTTTCAGTGGCTTCTGCGACACGATATGCGCACCATGAATCGGCTCCTTCCGGGCAATTGTTGTGATTGTGATTATCGTCAGTTGAGAATTTGTGAAAAAAAGTTGCCATATAGCTTTCCTCATGTTCTCAACTGAATCCGGATTTCTTCGCACAGCCAATTCATAATACGTTGATAATTGTTGCATGACTTTGTTGGTAAATGCAGTAGTTTTAACTTTTGGTTCTTTAACTTTTTTTGCCACAGTTTTTCCTTTTTTGCTTGTTGCTGAATCCTTTTCTTCATTCTTTTGGTTTTCTATACTTTTTCTTGTCTTTTTTAATCGTGTGACTTCGCTTTTGGCATCTTTTGCTCGTTTGTACATGCGCTTTTTCACATGCAAAACGACTGTAGAACTTTTTCTCGGTCGGTAATCGATTTAAAAGTGTTTGTACCTTAATTCTACATATATTTAGCACCCAAAAATGATGTTTTTGAAAAATCGATTTTTTCGTCAAAATAGAAGCTTACCCTCCCCTTAAGTGACAGCAAGCATGACTCTATACATGAGTTCAAGAAGAGAAAAAAGGTATTGTTGAAAGGAACATTGAGAAACTATTTGCTAAAAAAACAGAGGAATCTACAAAAAAAGAAGAGATTCGACAGAAGAGGCACATTGAGCGCATGGAGCGACAGGATCGTGCTATTGATGTATATGAAAGAGCAATGNGAAAAATCGATTTTTTCGTCAAAATAGAAGCTTACCCTCCCCTTAAGTGACAGCAAGCATGACTCTATACATGAGTTCAAGAAGAGAAAAAAGGTATTGTTGAAAGGAACATTGAGAAACTATTTGCTAAAAAAACAGAGGAATCTACAAAAAAAGAAGAGATTCGACAGAAGAGGCACATTGAGCGCATGGAGCGACAGGATCGTGCTATTGATGTATATGAAAGAGCAATGAAGCAACTCTTGGAGAAGTTATAGAACTGTAAGTTGTGCACATTTTTTTTCTTTTTGTTTAAATATATATTAATTTCTTTAATATTTTCTTATATTTTTGTTGTAGAATTTTGTCCATAATATTAGAACACTTGACAATACTGTTAGCTACCAGGGAGACTAAAGAGATCTGACCAATGATTGAATTTATGTTTTATTATAATTGATTTATTATGATATATTTCGTTATTTGATGCGTTTTTAATCTAGTTTGAGACGATGCGCCCTATTGATTNGTTTTTTTTTACATTTTATATTATCATGTTTTATTTTATATAATAATTTTTGGCTCGTAGCCCTCTTTTTTCTTTGTTTTATAAAAATTTTATGAGCTTTATTACTAATTAGATACTTCATTTTCTTAAGTTGTAAAAATTAAACCTTCATATAATTATGAATGCTTTCCAGCTACATACACAGGCGATGTTGCGTACGATACGGTGCTTTGCAACTACAACACAAGTCGACAAGTCAAACCCAGCTATTAACTGTGTACAATTTGTCGTAATTGGAATCGTACAATGTGTTACGCAGTGTTCAACGCGCGTATAATGAATTATCCTGATAATCAGGACTATTTATGTAGTAAAAAGGCTTAAGGCCTCTAGCGAAACGTACAAATGCTTTAAGATGTGATATTAAAAATGAATAAAAGTGTGATCTCTCCTCCCCCCGAAGAGATCGAATACATGTGTTTACTATGATCCATTTCAGAAACCTGAACAGAGTGAATGAAATCAAATCAACCAACATATTCTAGTTGGAAAACAGCATAGTTAAAAACGTATAAGTGCATGGAATTGTACACTATGTTAAGCATATCGCATAAGTTATTAAGCATAAGTATATCGCTGGTATACGTTGCTGGAAAACACTATGAGGATTTAATTTTTTAAAGATTAGTCCTATCTCAAATATTTTTATGTTTTTTTATAGGGCAAGTCAATAAGTTTTTAGAAAAACATAGTAAAACATATTTTTTTTGATCGATTCATTTTTATTTCTCAACATAGTCTCCTTCCAGCTCGATACACTTGATCTAACGATTCTCCAACTTTTTGAAGCCGTCCGAATAATATGATTTGTCCAACCCTTCAAAATAAGCCTCTGTTTCGGCAATGAGCTGCTCTCTGATGGTGAATCTCTTTCCTCCGAACCATTTCTTCAGGTTTGGAAACACGAAATAGTCGCAGGAGGCTAAATCTGGCGAATATGCTGGATGGAGAAGCAATTTGTAGCAGAATTCGTTGAATTTGGCCATTGGTGCCGAACACGTATGAACCCGTGCATTGTCTTGATGGAAGAGCACTTTCTTCTTCGCCAAATGGGAACGTTTTTTTTTAAATGTTGTTAAAACAGTTCAATACTGCATAGTAATCGTCATTGATCGTTTGCTTCGACGGAAGGTAATCGATATGAATTAAATCGCGTCCCAAAAAACTGTGGCCATCACCTTTCCGGCCGACTTCACGGTCTTCGCCTTCTTCGGAGCTAGTTCACTCGATGAAGTCCATTGTTTTGACTGTTCCTTCGTCTCGGGTGTGAAGTAATGGATTCACAGTAATGAATCGACGCAGAAATTCATCTGGATTATATTGAAACATCTCCAAACATTGTTTTGAAATCGTCACACGGTCGCGCTTATGGTCCACAGTAAGTAAACGCGGCACCCATCTTGTCGATAGCTTTTTCATACTCAATTGTTCATGCAAAATTGAAATCACTATACAATGTGATATGCCTGTGGCATATCAACAAGCTCGCGCACTTACACTCGTCGATCAGTCAAAATAATATCGTGGACTTTATCGATGATTTCTGGTAACAGCCTCAATTAGACATCCTGAACGAGGTGCATCACATGTGGATGTATGACCACGTTTAAATTCACCAATTGTATACAGTCGCAAACGCTAGTGCAGATGTGCTATGAACATTCCAACTCGACTTTGATTTCTTTCGGCATTAAACCTTTCATATGTAGATGTTTGATTACTGCACGAAACTCGTTTTTTCCCATTTTGTAAAAAATACAAAGGTTGTTCGCTTTAATCGTCTACAGAAATGAAACCACGCGATGAGTTCGGCTCAAGATTTGACAGTAATCAGCTGAAAGATACTACTTGTCAAAAGTAATGTAACATGACACTACGAGTGTCCTCTGACAGATTTTCTAAGAACTTATTGACTTGTCCTCATCGAGACTATATGTGTCTCGCAGGAAATCAACTTGTTGTTTCCAATTCTGGAAGGCGTTACTCGAACCGTCGAATTCGGTCATCATGTCTTTGAGCCCCTTCGGATGGTGATGACTCCCGCCTATACTCATGCTAGAGCTTCCGCCAGCCGGCACTGTGCCTCGCTCGTCCTCACGTCGCATCAGCTCGACCTCGCGTCGGAGAAGGTCCCTTTCACGTCGGAAAGGAAGATCCCTTTCACGAGCTCGAACTCGCGATCCGCGATTAAATCTTCCCCGTGTGTAGTACTGTGTCACGACCTTTTTCGCAAAAGGGGTTTGATGCCGTGGATAACTCTTCCGCCTCGGCGGTTTTCCATATTTCGGAATCATGTTCTTGCAAACATAATATCAAGTCAGCCTTGTTACCCATGATCGACAGATCCCTCGCCTTTATCAATTCCTTGAGCTGCACGATAGTTTTGAGGATTTATCGTGCTCTTATCGTTCGTAAACGTAATCACTATTGATTTAGGTATTTAGTCACACAACAATCACTCAGTTTCTCGCGATCGTGATCCGGCAGGCCGACACACACTCCGTTTCCACCTTGCTTTTTACATAGCAAAATGACCATTCGCAACATATTCTGTCGAAACTTCGAACGATTTTTTACAACCNAACTCGATATCTAACTAACGCGTATATCACGGCGCGTATGCCTCGGTACAAATACCGGCACGAAGTGCCGAATCCCACTTCTGAAATCTGTGGTAAAAATTAGAGGAATATCATGATTTCCTTAAGCAAACGTATTTATTTAGTACCTTTCTCACAGGTTGTCTACATTAGACTTTGTTGTAAGCGCCTGCCTGTTTCTGCAGGACGCCTCGCAGAACGGTCGCGATTCGCGGGTCGCTGTATTAATGCACGGGGTTTTCTCATTGGCCGTGCTACATGGCCGTGCGGGAATCAAGACCCGCGTAGAGTATAAGGCTCTAAATAAACTAAAAATCCTACACTATCCAATTTAATTTGCACATGCAGATGATATTCATTTATATTTTATTTACACTTCAAAGAAATAATAGTTTAAATTTAATAAAATCTTTATATCTCAAATTTAATGTAAAATTATATACATAATTATATTATTCGATGATACAATTTTTTATTTAACCAAGTTTTTATATATTTTTTTATGATAATGATATACAACTATAAGTAGCTTGCTTCAACTCGCAATGTCCCGATCAATGGAAAAAATGAAAAACTAAGTTATTAAGGGGAAAAACCTAAAACTGTTTATATTATTGATTAAATCATATAATTTTTAAATAATAATCATGTAATCTTCTTATGGACTCTCCCAAATTCAACAACAAAAAATCCAAAAAAAAATCAGGACAAATGAGAGTCAGCGTGATAGTTAATACGCATTTTAAATCTTTATTCCAGGAATCTTTATTCCATAGAATCTTTATTCCAAAAAATAATACCTTTCAGTTCACTTTGAAACCATCCTCAGCAATACAATTTCAAAATATTAGTCCTCTCATGTCCAAAAAAAAACATTATCAGATTAACAACATCAAATCAATTAATCCACGAGGGCAAGTCAATAAGTTTTTAGAAAAACACAGTAAAACACATTTTTTTGATTGATTCATTTTTATTTCTCAATATAGTCTCTCCTTTTAGCTCGATACCCTTGATTCAACGATTTTTCAACTTTTTCGAGCTGTCCGAATAATATAATTTGTCCAACTCTTCAAATTAAGTCTCTGTTTCGGTGATGAACTGCTCTCTAATGGTGAATCTCTTTCCTCCGAATCATTTCTTCAGTTTTGGAAACAGGAAATCGCAGGGGGTTAAATCTGGCGAATATGCTGGATGGGGAAGCAATTCGTTGCGGAATTTGTTGAATTTGGCCATCGGTGCCGGGCACGTATGAACCCGTGCATTGTCTTGATGGAAGAACACTTTCTTTTTCGTCAAATGGGAACGTTTTTTCTTTAAAATGTTGTTGAAACGGTCCAATAAGGCTGCCATAATAATCGCCATTGATCGTTTGCTTCGACGGAAGATAATCGATATGAATTATACCGCGTGCATCCCAAAAAACTGTGGCCATCGCCTTTCCGGTCTTCGCCTTCTTTGGAGCTGGTTCACTCGGTGAAGTCCATTGTTTTGACTGTTCCTTCGTCTCGGGTGTGAAGTAATGGATCCATGTTTCGTCGTAATGAATCGACGCAGAAATTCATCTGGATTACGTTGAAACATCTCCAAACATTGTTTTGAAACCGTCACACGGTCGCGCTTATGGTCCACAGTGAGCAAACACCCATCTTGCCGATAGCTTTTTCATATCCAATTGTTCGTGCAAAATTGAAATCACTGTGCCATGTGATATGCTTGTGGTCTCAACAAGCTCGCGCACTTTCACTCGTCGATCAGTCAAACAATATCGTGGACTTTGTCGATGATTTCTGGCGTAGCAGCCTGAACGTCCCGAACAAGGGCATCACATGTGGATGTACGACCACGTTTAAATTTATTCACCCAATTGTATACAGTCGCAAACGCTGGTGCAGATGTGCTATGAACATTATTCAACTCGGCTTTGATTTCTTTCGACGTTAAACTTTTCATATGTAGATGTTCGATCACTGCATGAAACTCGTTTTTTTCCATTTTGCAAGAAATACAAAGGCTGTTCGCTTTAATCGAACTACAGAAATGAAACCACGCGATGAATTCCGCTCACAATTTGACAGTAATCAGCTGAAAGATATCAGCTACTTGTTAAAAAGTAATGTGACATGACTGCGAGTGTCCTCTGACAGATTTTTTAAGAACTAATTGACTTGCCCTTGTATAAAATTATGCACGTAAAAAAAGAAAAATGTAATTTTTAATATTATTATTATATGTATATATTGTACAATATATTCATGGTATTTGGAAAGTAATGATAAATCTTTCGCATAGGGGCAGAATAGATTAAACTGAAAAGAAAAGTTCTCTACCATTTTACAATTTTCGCAATAGAAGATATTAATTACTAAAAATTCTTGAAAATTGGTCTTTAATAATGTTACTTAATAATGTTAATAATGTTACTCAAATACTATCAATTTTAACAGAAAAACTGCAAGAGATAAAAATTGTTTTTTTTTTTTCTTAGATCTTTAAGAATTTTGTCAGAATTTTTTATCAACCTTTTAGTATTGTATTTTCTCATTTTTACCAACATGAGAAAATACGGTATTAAAAAATTCTGAAAAAATTCATGAAGATTTATGAGAAGAAAATAAACTTTTTTTGTCTTTTGCAATTTTTCTGTAAAGTTGATAGTATTTGAATAAAAAATTATTGAAGACCAATTTTCGACAATTTCTAACAATTAATATCTTATTAATTATTGCGAAAATTGCAAAATGGTAGAGGACTTTTCCTTTCAGTTTAGTCCATTCTGTCTCTATGCGAAAGATTTATCATTATTTTCCAAATACCTCCTATATATATAAATATATACACATATATACAGGGTGTAGAAAAAGTCCCGGACCTCTTAAATATCTTAAAAAATAATCATTTTTGAGAAAAATGTTTCATACAAAAGTTATAGGGTTGAAAATGATCTATTGACTGACCTTATCAATTTGATCTTGGATGGCGCCACCAAGGTCAAGTCAAGATCAAATCGATTTTTTTAAACAAAACACCTTATTTTTTTATTTTAGAATAACTGAGTCGGGAGCTTTCCAAAACACTATAATAAAGCCTCTTTTTAATCAGTACTTTTATGAGAATTGAAAGTTACGGAACCGTCGCGATATTAGCATTACCTAAACTAAAGTGCTCGCATTCCTTTTAATGATGCGAGGGTGGGGTGGTCTTACGCAAGCGACAAGACTTTTCAATCAATCTTTTAGAAATAAAGACTTTTTTTTTAGAAAAAAATGGTATATCTAAATCAACTGTCATTCGTTTGAGTATTTGTCATTCCTTTAACTTAGCTCGCCTTACCTACCAGTTTTTAGTTCTCGGCTAGACTCCATCGGAATCTGGAACTTCATCAAGTTATATCTCTGAATAGAAAACATATTTTTAACTTATCACATGCAAAATTGATATCTCTATAGTAAGACAAGAACAAATAAACAAAGATGAAATAAAAAATATTTTATTCTTTAATTACATCATAAAAAGTTAAAGTCTGAATTGTAAGGAGAAATTTCGTTCATATAAGAGCCATCTGGCGCAGGAACTATGTAAAGATGATTTTGATCGTCGCATTGAATTTTGCAAAAGTATGATGTTAAATATCGATAGAAATCTTTTATTTGTGGTCAACATTAATTTTTCAGATGAAGCTACTTTTGAGCTAACCGAGAATGTAAATCGACATAATTGCAGATATTGGAGCGATGAAAATCCTCATTGAATGTACAAGGCACATACTCAGAATCAGTAAAAAGTCAACGTATGGAATTTTAAATGAAGTCGTTATTGGGCCTTTCTTTATTGAAGGTAATTTAAACGCTGATAATTACTTAGCCATGCTTCAAGATAAAATAATTCCGGCAATCCGAAACATCACTCGTCAAAACTTCAATGACATTTGGTTCCAGCAAGATGGGGCGCCACCTCACTACGGTTTACGAGTACGCCAATATCTGATTTCGAGTACGCCAATATCTGATTACGAGTACGCCAATATTTGATTTTCGATGGTGACAACACTGTCTACATGGCAGCATCAAGCGTTGAGCGTCGAGCATCATGAGCTTGCTATTCGTTAATTTTGATCATGAGATTCATCAGCTGTTTTTAGAGAATAGTAGACTCATGACGCTCGACGCTCGACGTTTGACTCTCCTATGTATTGACACCTTAAAAGGAAATATAATCCATAGGCTGGCATATACGGACATTGGCGACATATACGGACGTATATGGATTGAGCTTATGTTGTGCGTGCGTGCGTGCGTGCGTGCGTGCGTAAATAATATATAGATTGTTTGGAGAGAGATTAGTCGCAAATTGCTTATCGGAAAAATGATATACGGATGAATCAAATTCGCGCGGCATTTTGCGCGGCTTTGCGTCACGCGTGACGTTATAGCGCGCAAATCGTCAAATGACCAACGGGAATCTCACTCTGCGCGCAAATAGAATCCCAATCGCGAGAAGCGCCACCGCGAAGGACAGCCTATCAAAAGAGGACAAATCACTTCTCGGTGATCGTTAAAAATCAATCTCCAAAAATCGTTGGCCAACAATTGCTGTGATTCTAGATTGTTCTCTAGCGATGTCATTTCCGTCGAATAATTTTTCTTAATAATTTCTAGAACAATCTAGAATCACATTAGCATAAAAGGAGATGGGGCGGCCTGGCGTTAGTTAGTTCGAACAAACAGATTAAGAAAGGAAGTGCCGCAGCCTTCCTTTTAAAACGGTGTGCTTTTCCGCCAATTTTTTTCTTATAATTGCGCTCGATTACTAGTTGATATCCGTGCCGAAATAGAAGTTGTAATTACCGAAAATATATACGCGAAAAATCGGTCGAAATTGTTCGTTTTGTGTGCAAGATCGCGCAAACCTAGACGGTTTAACTTAGCGTTAGCAATTAATGCAAAAATAATGTCATTTTTTTTCTATTTTAAACTTTGATGCTTTATTCTATTATAATGTATAGTAACTTAAGTTATATTTATATCCATATTAATAAATATCATTTTAAAGCACAGATTCCGCTCTATTATATTTATTTATGTTAATAACGGTTTTTATTTCGGTTAATAAAGTATGTTACGAATTGAAATATTATTTAAAGCTGAAGATTAAAAACCGACATTATTTTTGCATCAATCTAATAGATAGGTTCAGATAATTATATTTATATAAGAAAATATTTATATACACGCTGCCATGTATTAATGTGTATGCTCTCTATACAGGATATCCCATAACAATTAATTAATATTTTAGAGAGTGAACGAGGATGAAATTTTGAACTAAAAGTTCCTTTGCCAATTTTGACTCAGATTTGATTTATTGATTTATATATTAATATGGAAAAATTAGAATAATTTTCAATTAATTAGAATAAGTTTCAATCGGAATAATGCATAGCAAGCGCGAGGAGTCCTATGGCATACCATGGGTACTATGGTCCTGGACTTCATCTGCATGCTACCTAACTGCGATCAATTTTAATCGTTAATAAGTCGGTAAGTAATGGTCTGAGCCAAAATTAGCAAAGGAATTTTTAGTTCAAAATTTCATTCTCTTTCACTTCTCGAAATATTAATTAATTGTTATGGGATTCCCTGTATATACATATCGGTTAATGCGAAGAATATTATTCAATCCTCGGTAGTTAAAAGATTAAGCATATCCGAAAGATCAAGAAATCTGGTTTGAATTCTAGCTGAGGTAATATTTATCGCAATAAGTTTTTTACACTTTTTACATAAGATGCTAGTAGCAAATTGACGATCGAAAATTAATTTGTGAGATTATCATTATTTCAAACGTTACGAAATAAAATATATGTTATGTGAAATATATAAAAGAGTAAAAAATGTATCCCAATATTTAACTTTGATCGCTTAGAGTTTCTTGTACTTAAATGAGAATATATATGTTGCAACCGTACTCACAAGCGTGGCGCAACTTCGTCGCACGTTCGCAGCTAATACTCTTTCTAGTCGGTACGACTTCTTTCTTTTACAAGGATTCGTTTGGCCTTAAAAGAAACGCGACAAAAAATGTGTCTTTACGCGGCCACTCCTGAGGGCAACGTAAGATCTCGAAACTGATAGTTGGGTGCCAGGCACGAGTGAGCGTGCCACTCTTTATCGAAATTAATCGGGATATTCTTCACATGATATTCTACAGAACTGTGAACGTCGACGGCTCTCAGTCTCGGGAATGGCAGAGGGGGCAGTTCGCGGTCGAAGATAGAGGATCGGTTGGAGAAACAATCCTCTATAATAAGGTGACGGCAATAAACCACACAATAATTAATAGTAATAAAAAAATATTGTAATATATATTTTACTAATCTCCGACTCTCGTTCATATTCGTCGACAAGATCATGACGATAGCATGCGATCGAAATGCGTTATTTTAGCCTTGCACGTGCCCCGATACGCTCTACGTGGTGCTGATTACTTACGTTACCTCTCGACGGCACGAACTTACGCTACGCAAGAATATTTCTCTCTAATCGCATGAACGACGCGTTGATAGCCGAAGTAGGAAATGATTATAGTGTTATCACAAACACGGCGTGACCTTGTGCTCGTCCGCGGGGATCTCGAACCTTCTTACAGATGTCGAAAAGAGATAAAGAACACGCAGATACCACAATACAGAGTTCTGATACAAACGAGACAAATTGGTATGCGACAAGACTTAACGAAAATGACTAGGTTGTGGCTTAGGCGGACGCAGACTCTCCCGAAAATCTCATAACGAGTCGTCGTGGGAGGCCGCGCGCTTAGATACTATTAAGTTGGTGCATATGAAATGTCGGATTTTTAAGTGAATATATAAAACTGCATATCTTTTTTCAAAAACTGTTTATTTAATCAAAATATGCTCCATTTGTTTCAATACACTTTTTCCAACGAGATTTTAATGCATAGATGCCTGTCTTAAAGAAATTCTGATCTTTAGAATCAATAAACTCTGATATGGAATTTTTCAGTCTTCATTTTCTGTCTCCATTTTCATACTGTTTAGCCCGTAAAAACTGTTCTAAATGTTTAAAAAAATAAAAGTCGGTTGGCGAAAAATCCGGTGAATAAGCTGGATGCTGCAAAATTTCATATTTTAATTCATTTAATTTCGCAATTGTTTTGTACGACGTATGAGGCCGAGCGTTGTCGTGGAGAAGTATTGGGCCATGCCGATTAACAAGTGATGGGCGTATAATTTTCAATTTTTCATGCATTTCATCAATGTACTGGCAGTACTTTTCGGCTGTAATTGTCTCCCAGTTCGAAGGAATGAGTAATGAATTACTCCAGTCACATTCCACCAAACTGTTATTAAAATTTTCCGTGGATGAAGTGATGACCTTGGAATATGAGCACAAGCCTCATTCCTATCAAGCCACCGAGCACACCTTCTCCTATTGTCGTAAAAAACCCATTTTTCATCACAAGTAATAATCCGATCGAAAAATGGCTCTCGATGAAATCGGGTTAGTAATGATGAGCATACGTTCAATCGATCCAGCTTATTTCGCTCGGTTAGTTCGTACGGTACCCATTTATCCATTTTTTTCACCTTGCCAATTTCAGAAAGGTGTCGCAATATCGTTGTATGGTCAACTTTCATTCTGGTAGCAAGTTCCCTTGTAGATACAGTTGGATTCGTTTTCACCAATGCTTTCAGAGCATCATTTTTCACAGACGTTTTGGGTCTTCCACGCGGTTCATTTTGTAGGGAAAAATCACCAGATCGAAATTTTTCAAACCAACGCTGCACTTTTCGATCGTTAACAATATTCTCCCCAAACGTCTGGTTTATATTGCGTGCAGCTTTTGCAGCATTATTACCAAGTTTATATTCATATAACAAAATTACATGAATATCGGTTGAATTCATATCCTTACGAAATTCAAAATAAATAACAAAATGGGACACTTTTGAGAAAATCTTCTTTGTTGAAATGTGACTCTGGCAATGAACAATACGACTATAAACGAGGTTATGCCAAAAACAAAAGCATAACGAAAACGGAGACAAACGTTCATATGTAAAGAAAATCCGATATTTCATATGCACCAACCTAANAAACAGGGAGACAAACGTTCATATGTAAAGAAAATCCGACATTTCATATGCATCAACCTAATACCGCGAAAAATCTAACACAGCAACTCCGCATGCGTCTCACATATAAAATCCAACAACGATAATTACACGCGCCTGCCGGACATGGAAATCGGCGGTAAGTAAACCTTACAGTTTCGTGACGTTCGTCTCACCCCGTTGATCCTCCTCTCAGGTTTTCAGCTCGCTATCCGGGATCTTTGGTGTCCTGCGTCCCTCACCCGTGCTCCTCGCTCGCTCGCCACAGCACAAATGCCGGGCGTTGATCCTTCCGGGGGCACGCATCGCTATTCCACAAGGGGGCCTTATCGCGTCTAATTGGCGCGCGACCCTGCGATTCTGCGAATCGCGTGAGCCGTGTCATCCACGTATCTTGTGCCCTGGCGCGTGGAATTCGACTGGGTCGAGTTTCCTTCGCTTAGAAGACTCTCCCGAATCTTTGTTTTGCGGGAGACTCGCAACTCGGTGTCGACGTTCCAGTACTCGGTGCCTCCGCTTCCGACCTTGGTTCCGACCTCTCAAGAGAGGTCTCCGCAAGCTATGTCACAGGATCTCTCACTAACATTTGGGCCTAGAGTGACCATCTCCAGCTGCTGCCCTCGCGATCCCTCCGCCATGAGAGGAGTAATTGTGTTAATATTTCGACCCAATTCAAATAATGTAAAAAACGCTTAATTCGCGATTGTAAATAAGTATGTTTTAGTAGAACAGTTACGATAACTACGCATGAATTCCATACGGTATCGCATCATTACAAGAGATTGCCAAATCAGCTTAATTGGGGCTTGCCCTGGTTCCATTGTCAAATGCGATCTAAGGTACTGATCAGCTCAACATCTTAGAATAAGATACGAGAGCAAGTCAATAAGTTCTTAGAAAATCTGTCAGAGGGTACTCGCAGTGTCATGTCACATTACTTTTTGATAAGTAGTATCTTTTAGTTGATTACTGTCAAATTTTGAGCGGAATTCACCGCATGGTTTCATTTTTGTAGACGATTAAAGCGAACAACCTTTGTATTTTTTGCAAAATGGAAAAAAACGAGTTTTGTGCAGTGATCAAACATCTACATATGAAAGATTTAATGCCGAAAGAATTCAAAGCCAAGTTGGATAATGTTCATAGTACATCTGCACCAGCGTTTGCGACTGTATACAATTGAGTGAACGAATTTAAACATGGTTGTAGATCCATGATGCACCTCGTTCGGGACGTCCAATTGAAGCTGCTACGCCAGAAATCATCGATAAAGTTCATGATATTGTTTTGACTGATCGACGAGTGAAAGTGCGCGAGCTTGTTGAGGCCACAGGCATATCACATGGCACAGTAATTTCAATTTTGCACGAACAATTTTTATGAAAAAGCTATCGGCAAGGTGGGTGCCGCGTTTGCTCACTGTGGATCATAAGCGCGACCGTGTGACGATTTCAAAACAATGTTTGGAGACGTTTCAACGTAATCCAGATGAATTTCTGCTTTGATTCATTACTGTGGATCCATTATATGTGAAGTAATGGATCCATATAATGGATCCACAGTAATGAATCATTGAATCATTACGTTGAAACGTCTCCAAACATTGTTTTGAGATCCATTACTTCACACCCGAGACGAAGGAACAGTCAAAACAATGGACTTCACCGAGTGAACCAGCTCCGAAGAAGACGAAGATTGTGAAGTCGGTCGGAAAGGTGATGGTCACAGTTTTTTAGGATGCACGCGATATAATTCATATCGATTACCTTCCGTCGAAGCAAACGATCAATAGCGATTACGTAGCCTTATTGGATCGTTTCAACAACATTTTAAAGAAAAAACGTCCCCATTTGGCGAAGAAGAAAGTGCTCTTCCATCAAGACAATGCACGGGTTCACACGTGCCCGGCACCGATGGCCAAATTCAACGAATTCCGCTATGAATTGCTTTCCCATCCAGCATATTTGCCAGATTTAATCCCCTGCGACTATTTCCTGTTTCAAAACCTGAAGAAATGGTTCGGAGGAAAGAGATTCACCACCAGAGAGCAACTCATCGCCGAAACAGAGGCTTATTTTGGAGGGTTGGACAAATCATATTATTCGGACGGTTTCAAAAAGTTGGAGAATCGTTGGATCAAGTGTATCGAGCTGAAAAGAGATTATGTTGAGAAATAAAAATGAATTGATAAAAAAATGTGTTTTACTATTTTTCTAAAAACTTATTGACTTGCCCTCGTATATACCCGCTTCTTGAACTGAGAAAGAGAGAAATCAAGTAAGTGCGGATATAATATGTCGCGTACGTTTAGTCGTAATTAAAAAGTACCACTCTATAAGTGAAAACGACCGTGCACGATATTTTTCGGTAACGTGACACCCGAGTCGTGATAAAGTCGTTGACCATACGATAAATTGATCAACAAGCAAGTTGTATATTATTAGTGAGTAAAAAATCATTGATTCTGTGATTCTTCTAACCTTATGCGCCCTGAATCCTCGTAATTATCCCTACGAGGAATATAACAATGTATACACATCAATCGCCTAAAAGCATTTATCGAACACTAATAGAATAAAGAAGAAGGAAGTAAGATGAAAATATATATACCCAATGACTCCTGGTTCAAGATTTATTGGAGACTCCATTGAGTCTCTTAGCGAATCCTCGGAGAAGGAAGTACAAGAATAAGGTGAGATACATACGTATGCTTAAATATAGCTTATATGTATATATATATATATATATCCCGGTCAGTAAATTCAACATCGTCCACAACAATCTCGTCTTGATTTACAACATCATGAACTGAATCAGCACGCTATAGCGATATATGAGACAACGTGGTTATAGTATAATTGAATAGGAACGACTAAGAAAGCAAAAGAAAGGCAGAAAAAAATATAATAAAATATATGATTCTGAATAATAAACAGCAAACATTTCATTATGTCATGGCGAATCAATTAAAAATTCTAAACACCACAATTGTGCATGTCAATAAGTTAGAAGAAGTAATCAGCTACAATGTTCAATTACTTTTTAACATTACCATCAGAATAAATAGCAAGATGGCCAAATAGGACTTAAGAGAGGAGAATATTTTCTTACACTAAACATCATTATTACGGACATCTTACAAGATATAAATTGTATTATCGATCTCACTTTTGTTAAACAAGGAAGACTACATCCTAGAATTACACCAATAAATGTGATCGTAATCAGTCTGAAAGAAGCTAAAGTACATTTGCTATTAGGATCCATTTCTCCATTTCTCTTTCAGGATCCTTGAGTCAAATTAGTTTGAGATAGAAAAATGCATCCCTGTCAACGCGTATTATGACGAATCAAATATATACACCATTTTGAAATTCCCTCTAATCTCTTATTCAAAATATGATATACTCAAGGCCATACCATTACCCACACCCGACCACGATAACGTATTTATTCTGACTAATAGATTAGACCATAATAGCCGCAAATAGCGAAAATCAGCATTATATGACATTAACACGCGAAGATTTAAGCATAAAATGTAAACAAATTAATTATATTTATATCTGCGAATACACCAATCCTATATACCACGAAAATACAAATTCGTTATGTGAAATTCAAATGTATGTGCAAAATTCTAATTCTAAGATATTGTGTAACACGCGATATATTAAATCTAATCATTCCATATGGATAGCTCTCGAAAATCAACGAGCTCTACCCTTTATGAACAAATAATTACTATAGACTGTAAAAATCGCGAAGACTATAGAATGAAAATTATAAGAATGGGGAAATTGCACTACAGGAGAATGTAAATTAACAACTGCGTAAATTAACAAATGCATGATTGTAAAAACAATAAAAACCATCAAAGTTATAACCATTCAAACTCTTACCAGAGTACAATTTACCGTTTGGGAAATCAACTAGAGCATAGGGACTTAAGCCAACCGGAAGTAGTAAAATTAAGAAAAATTATTCGTGACCCGACAGAATTAATGGATCTAAGCGTCAAACTACAAGATTTAACAGCAGAATTAAAAAACAAGATTCACTACTTCTGCCGTAATCTATTATATATACAATTTCGAGTAGTACTATTACATTAATTATTGCAATTATTGTAATAATTGTATATACTATTGTTACGTCCAAACCCTTGAAATCTGGTCAAGGAGACAATAAGGGAAAATGGAGAGGGTATGGAAGGACGGTTAGACTCAATCTCGCAGGTATACGCACGGAGGCGAACACCTGTGAGTCGTACGCACCTTTTAAGTCCCGGAATGTGGGTCAACGTCCGAAGGGACGCTATGACACCTGTTCCGCTGGACAGTGCGAACGTCGGTCCTATCTTTCGGTCAAGGAACTTAATCCCTTTGACTCGGGAGTGGACCTCGTGCGACCTCGGGTATTCGAGGAAAGTGAATACGAGGGGTGATATCAATAAAAGACAGGGAAATATCTGAGATTACATTTATTAATAAAATATTAGACAAGGTGTTTCGTTCATTATAACTTCTCTTTACAAAGATTTATCTATCTACTATTTTGTGAATGCGTGTATGTGTGCGTGTGTGTTTGGAGGAGAAAGGGTTAGTGGATACGGGCGGCGAGGAACGTATTGCAGGAGCACATCGGGATAAGATGTTTAAAAAACACGGTGTAAGGTGCAGGATTTCCGGGGATATATACAGTTACTAATCTGTCCCCTTCGTGAGAGGGGGATGTATAGAACCGGAACATCTGATCCCGGTTGATCGGATCAGAATTTAATCGAAGGGGCGGGAGTTGATCCGAAGGAGGAAGAGGGAGTGGGTATCTTGGTTCGTAAGGAGGAGGGGGAGAGAATCGTTGTTCGAAAGGAAGAGGGGGAAGGAATCGTTGTTCGGGAGGAAGTGGAGGGAATTGTTGATCGAGAGGAGGAGGGGGAAGGAATCGTTGTTCGGGAAGTGGTAGAGGGAATCGTTCTTCGAGAGGAGGAGGGGAATAACCAAGGATTTCTTGGATATCAAGGTCGATGGGAGGAGAGGAGGTAAGGTCCAACGGTTCCGTTGGTGAGTAGGAGATTCCCGTGAATTGTTCTATCGCCTGTGTCGGCGCGATATTGTGTAGCCCTGGGGAACGGTTCCGCCTACTCCTCCGGCTACAGGGGGGTCGTCCGCGTTTCTTGATAGAACGCACTACGAACCGACGAGTTATCAATTGACGTATGTTCTTTCAAGACGCGAGTATAAATATTCATCCACGATGAAGAAACGCGGGGTGGACTATAAATAATTATGACTTACTTATAAGGCGGCCCCAAGATATCGAGGTTCTAGGCGAGTCAAGCCACGGAGGTCCGTCGTCAGCGAAGAGCAGGAGTGCAGTAGTCGGCGTATGGCTAACTTGCTGATGCGCTCTCAATGGTTTTAAAAACTTTATACTGACGTGGACTAGATGAGTTTAAATCCCGAACTGACTCGTACTGACGCGTACTAGGTGAGTTTAAATCCTGAACTGACACTCTGTGCTTCCGCGGGACCTCTATTTATACCCCGAAAAAAGGGTGTTGAGCTCTTTGTTTAGGATCCTAATGTTAGTTGCAATGTCACGCGAGATTTACGATTTTTATAAAGTTTATCGTGAGTGCTCTAAAGTACATAGAGTAGTTTTGAGAAAAAGAGAAAGTGATTTATGGTTTAACAAAAAGGCCAAGATTGCTTCGAGACGGATGACGAATTCTATTATTCTTGCGGAAAATATGACTAGATAAGCAGATGCTTACCATGCTATTATTGTTAGTGCGAGTTTTGGTTTCAGATAACGCTCCTATTGAAAGTTATTCTATGCGTTTATGATTTTTCTTAAGTGCGGTATGGCGCTTGTTTTAAGATAAAGTTGTTAGTCAGTCTCGGATGATAAAGCTTAGAATTTTACTATTGCGTGATGTCTTTGCAATCTTGTCTCTTTTTGGGCCTACATTAAGCTTATCATTTTTTCTGGGTTGATTGACGTTTACGAGTTCCCGCGGTCTCTGTCCGGTCCCTCTTTCAATTGTTATCAGAAAGCGTTGCTCGGGTCTCGTAGACGCCCACCATAAAAATATCGTGGCGTCTGTAGGACGTAACACTATCAAACGAAAGAATCGCGGGGCGAATGTCCGTGAACAAATCCCGCGTAAGAAAAAAAACCCTCCGTTTTCTTTTTTTCAATGGGGAAAGGATGTTATGACCCAAATAGGTCATACCCAAAATCTACATCTGCAGATTCTCTGCAGACCAGCAGTTAAAGCATCACAAGTCACCTACTTTTGATTTCAAAACCGATGACATACTTTACTTTAAAATGCAATCACGCATTAATTTAGTCTAATTTGTATACAGGTATGTATAATAAAAACATAAGCTTCGAGCATCTCGGGGCCGTTCCGAAAAGCCAAGAAGACACACGACTACTGTGAGAATCTCGTTACTGCGAGCGCTACTGCGAGACGTTGTAAGATTATAACACATCGAGTACTCGTAAGTGTCAATAAAACTTCTTACACCACGAATGCTGGCCTATATTAATTGGAGGACCTCGAGCCCTTACTAAACGACACCGCCACTTCCAATCTATGATTCCGCCACGCCCTGAGCGGCACGTCGTACCTTGATAGTACGACTGGTTAACCCGTAAATTCTATAAACGATACCCAGAGCGGCACCCTTGCACTCTGAGCGGTACAACAATGGTATCGTAAACCAAGCTATTCGTTCTATTGAATTATCAATATTAGATGATTCCTGTGAGCATACTTTTTTCTTCTTTAAATGATATTGAATCCTATCATTAATCATACCAAAAATAAAATCTAGTGGATAGTTCGCTAGAAAAATATTTATTACAAATTTTAGATTATTTATGTGGTATTTATCATCCGACAGCATCAAAACCCTATCCACCAATCCAATAATAGTGCCTCTTTTTTGCGATATTGGGTGGTTAGAAAAATGATTGAGATATCTGCCAGAATAGCTTTGTTTATGATATCAATCAAACTCCAACGAATCATCATTTTTTATGATTGTAATATTTCAATGTATTATCTCCGATTTCTATTGTATGTTGTAATCTCGCCTTAATTTTATACTCGGAGTACAACAAATCAAAATCTATTTCAAACTGAAAAAGTATGTCTAAATTAAAAGTCAACTTATAGTATAATAAAACACAAAGCAATAAATAATATTAAATATTAACCAAAGTGTATCCATGGTTTTCCTTGAGAGCTGGATATTTGTTTATATAACTTCAGATATTTTGTATTTCTTCCGTTTCTGTATTTGTGCAGTTTTTAGAATTGCTTTATTTTTAAATTTGTTTTTAACGTTAATATTTGCTTTGTTTTTATGTTTGTTTATAACTTGATATTTCGAATCAGCATGAAATATTGCAATTTTTGTCTAGAAGTATCCCTCTAATACTGTACTATTCTTGATCAAGATTCTATGTTCTCTTTAAGGAAATTAAGTTTTTCTTGTAGATCATCATCCACTTAAATAAAAAGCATATAGAATAAATTATTAAAAAAAAATCAAATTTAAAGTAAATACTTAATATCCATTTTCTATTATCAGATGATAGAAAAATATGTAAATAAAAAAACTCCACACAACTAACTTGTTAAATCATCTTCTAGGTCTGAATCTAATGGTTCGATTTTTGCGTAATAATATTTTAAATTCTTTTCGAATAAAATAGTACTTTGTAATTAATTAGTTTTTGACCAACAATTTTCTTTCCATTGAAACATCTGTATGGAATGTAATAAATCTCCTGCCAAAGATTATCATAAATGTAAAATACACAAAGAAGTACAACTTATTATAAACTTGATCATAAAAGTCTGCTAATTATTAATTATCTTACACTATCTTCTTTAGGAACTATATGTCGTATGGACATTATTACAATGGACGCATTCGTTTACGGTTAGTGCAGAAGTATCATTTTATCCTTATTGTTTACCAAATGTTAAGGGGAAATGCTGGAGTATCCTGTTTTACCATTAATTATTAAAAACTCTTTTCTCTTAATTGTATTTATGGATTGAAAAATCCTTCTCCATAATTAAAGTATTGACAATAACGCAATTCGCCAGCTACAATTGAATACGAAAAATGAAAAAAAATTGAAAACTTACAGTTTTGTTATCAGCTTCTGTAGTCAACACGTCACAATATGTGCTGCATATAAGAGTTTAGTTTCAGATCTTGCACGTTCATAAAAAGTAGCTGGCGAATTGTAGAAAACCTGAAAGAACAATTCTATGCTTTTAGAAACAAGGTAGAGGTTTTAGTATAAGAGAAAAGAGTCTTCGAAAAGTTCGTTTGTATATTACGAATGAAATTCACGCTGAGCAATATTTTAGTTCTGCGATATTCCAACAGCGGCGCTGTCATGAAAAGTGCGTCGCTGAATGATAGAAATGATCTGAATTATCGACCTCAGGCCCAATATCAATAAACGTCCTTACGTGTCCTGGTCAAAGTTTTTTCTTTTGAGAGGAAAAATAATAATAAAATAAATATGATATTAGTTATTGTATTTCAATTTTGTTAAAATAATTCTTCATAAACGTACCATATTATTTACATATGAATACAAATGAAGATAATTATTTTAATTGCACTGTTATGTCTTTTACATACATTTTATTTAATAAATTATTGATGCATATATATAAAATAACATATATGTATATGTATGTATATATATATATATATATATATGTGTATATATATAT
>JAANIB010003357.1:1103565-1119105 GCA_017607565.1 Acromyrmex heyeri | reverse complement strand
ATACATACACACGTGTGTGCGTATGCATACGTGTGTGTGTGTGCGTGCATCTGTGTGCACGCGCGCATGTGTGTGTGTGTGTATGTGTGTGTGTATGTGTGTGTGTACATATATAAAATACATATCTAAACTTTATTTACTGAATTATTTACACATACATATATCAGGGCTCGGAACGCGATGTGTGTTTGGTTGAGCTTCGACTCTGCTCGGAACGACAAGCGGCAATCTTGTAGCAGACGTAGCATATAAATGAAATTTTCGAATACTCATTGCTCTTATACTAAAGCTTATAACTCGTTTCTGCAAGCATAGTGTTACGCACTCTCTAAATATAATATAAGACCGTGCACGGCGTACAGAGATAATAAGGAGGACAACTCTCGCACAGGCACACGCACACACATATACACACACACACACACCTATACGCTACTCTATTACGAACGAGATAGCGGTGAAAGAAAAGGCGAAAGGCTTCGACGTCTATAATCCTGGCATCGTCGCGTCATCAAAGATCCCGCGAACCAGCGCGGCTTCGCTGCGACAACAAAGAGTCCGCCGTGTCTTTCATCCCCGAAAGGGGACCGGTGATATATCCGTCCAATAGAGTTCGACAAAAACAAGGCTCGGGCCTTTTCGACAGGACGCGGAAAATATCGAGCCTATCGAAGATCGTCTGCGAGGTCAAGCGAGCAGTCAGTCATGAGAGGTACGCGATCCTATACGCATCTGTTCGAGAGTAAAATCAGAAGTACTCATAAAATCATTTTCGTAGCATCAAGGCGATATCTCCCCAGGCATTGCTCTAGAAGAGCTCAGGGGTATCTTCCTCAAGCGTCGCCACTATGCGGTCCAAGGCTTCGGCGTTACTGCTAACAAGGGCACATGCCTACTAGTCATTAAAGCGAAATGATCGCGAAATTATCCGAGAAGATCGCATGCGAGTGAATCACCGGCAAAAACCTCTTGTAAACTCAACAATACAACAATGTGTAATACAACAAACGAAAATTATAATCGTGCTTTTTTCTTGTGAATTTATTGTGAAACATACATCTCGAAACTCATACGAAACCACAGTGCAATCGGTCGTGTCGGCTGCACTGATAAAAGTCAAAACGTTTTGGTGTCTTCTGTGAGGTCTCACGAGCTCAATACAGACAGAGGATACAGGCGATGGTCCAGATCTTATGAGAGAGTCGTCGGCCGCCATACAATTCAAGTCAAGTCGCCGGATTTGACAGGTCAACCACAAATCCAACGCATCACACGCACAGGCTCACAGACTAACGTAAGTCATTCGATTACGCTTCGAGTACAAATTACACAACAATGGCCAACAGGCTCAAATTCCTCATACAAAAGCGAACTTCTCTAGAATCTCAAATAATCAACTTATCGAACCTCCTTGACAAGGGTGGATCAAATAACGCCGCGTTAAAGTTACGAATCGCGCGATTAATCGACCTATACAACGCTTTCGAAGAGCATAACGACGAGCTCGCTCTCATAGATCCGAACGACGCTCACCAAGATGAGTTCATTTATATCCAAGAGCGGTTTTATGCCGTCGCGGGCATAGTTAATGAGATTCTAAACGCGGCGGATACAACGAACAGCGGTCTGTCAAGCATTGACGCGCGAAACGATAACACCGATAACTCGACCACGGTAAAAACGCGGCGAATAAAGTTGCCAGACGCGCCGTTGCCCACGTTCGACGGCAAAGTCGAAAATTGGTTATCGTTTAAAAACGCGTTTCGTAATATGATAGCGTCGCGAACGATTTATCTGATATAGATAGGTTACATTATCTAAAATCAAGTCTAACCGGGGCGGCGGCCAACAAAAGGAGAATATTCGAGATCGATGAAATAAATTATTCTAAGGCATGGGAACTATTAGAGCGATCATACGAGGGTAGATGTATTTTAATTTCGCGACATCTCTCTTTAATCATGGGCATGCCCGGGTTGGAGAGGGAGTTTTCAAGCGGTCTATCTAAGATCGCGGATGATACTCAACAACACGTCGCGTCATTGAATGCATTGGGAGTTTCCATCGGTCTTAAATTGCTCATTCACACGTTGGAGAGTAAATTATCAAAGAATACTTTGAAAAAATGAGAGGCAACTCTCGACAGAGCCGAATTCCCCAAGCTCGATGAAATATATGAGTTTTTATATAAAACCGCGGTATGAGCGTCGAAGCGAAAAAGATCAAAGGTCGCGGAAACGGAGAAAGACAAATGTGAGCCCCCCGCTAAAAAGAAAAATCACGCCGCAAATAAAAAATTTCTTCTAAACGCGTCACGCGCGTGTGTAGTATGTAAAACAAAGAAACACCCGTTATACAAATGTGACGTATTCAACCTGTCAATACCTAAGCGTATTGAACTCGTGAAGGGCGCAAAGGTGTGTTATAATTGTTTGCGATCATACCGGGACAGCCCGTGTAAGTTCTCGAGTTGCACCATTTGTCGGAAGCGCCACAATACGCTCTTGCATCTCGAAAATTACGCGACCACGGGCCAATCCGGCACAACGAAATCTGAGACTGCTTCAACCGACTGACTATCGCCGTCGGCCGGGAAGGGGACGATAAGCCTCGCGTCAAGCTTATATAGTGCATTTACGACATGCAGTTGCTGACATGTACGCTGATATACATAAGTGATTACAAAAATAAATTTGTCAAATGTCGCGCCTTGCTGGACATATGCTCGACCATTAATTTTATCTCTGAATCCGTCGTCAAGTGCTTAGGTATTCCCGCGATTGCGAGCTCTATGTCGATCGGTGTCATTAATGCCACAAGTATTAAATCGAGGGGCATCGTACGCGTCACTGTGCAGTCAATACATGACGGCTTTAGCAAGGAGTTTAACGTGTTTGACGATCCCCCATAGTAGATTCGATTCCGTCTGAAACTTTTCCGCGAGAATCTATGAACATACCGTCGAATATTAAATTGGCCGATCCAAACTTCCATTTGCAACGGCCAGTCGATTTACTAATCGGATCAGGGACGACTCTATCATTATTCTGTATCGGTCAGATTAACTTATCACACGCGGGTCACGATTTATATACAGAAAACGCGACTCGGTTGAATGGCCGCTGGCAGCAATTCATTTTGTTCCTCTTCAAAATCGGTTACCTGTCAACTGACCGATTTAGAGAATCAAATCACTAAATTTTGAACGATCGAGGAGATTTTGGAGACGCACCTGAAATCCAAAGAAGAGATCGCATGCGAAGCACATTTCATGAAAACGATTTCTCGCAATGCCGACGGAAGATATACAGTCTCGCTGCCGTTTCGAAATGCGCGTGAGCACCTTGGAGAGTCGCAAAGTCTGGCACTTAAACATTTTCTGGCATTGGAACGAAAGTTTGATCGGAATGCGGCATTTAAAGATGAATATACGCGAGCGTTCGAACAATATGTTACATCAAATCATATATCGGCGGTAGATGATACTGAAACCGACGGATATTACATGCCACATCACGCGGTTGTCAAAGAATCGAGTGATATCATCAAAATCAGGATAGTCTTTGACGCTTCGGCAAAAACGACCGCCGGTGTGTCTCTTAATGATGTGTTGATGGTAGGGCCGACGATACAGAACACGCTATTTGCACATTTGATTCGTTTTCGAACTTACGAATACACAGTAACCACGGACATCGAGAAAATGTATCTGCAGGTATTGATATACGACAGCGAACGAAAATATCAACGCGTATTGTGGCGTAAAAATGACAAGGTCAAGACCTTCCAATTTAATCCTCCCTCGCGTTCGGCGTGTCGTCTTCACTTTTTCTAGCAACCCGCACTCTCCAACAGTTGGCGGACGATAAATGCCACGACTTTCCCAGGGCGGCCGAGATACTCAAAACACATTTATATGTAGACAACTTACTGTCAGGGGCGAATGATATTGAGGAAGTGCGAGTGATTAGAGACGATATTACCGTTCTACTCACTCGTGGAGGTTTTAATATTAGGCAGTGGGCATCGAATGATGAGCGCGTTACCAAGGATGTGCCGACGCGCGCGCTACACGCGAGCCTCGTACTCGACACAGACCATTCTCTAAAGACGTTGGGGATATCGTGGAGTATATCTAACGACAAAATATATTATACGACTAATCCGATTAAGATCTCCGAGAGGCTTACGAAGAGAGGTGTGCTATCTGCAATCGCTAAGATCTTTGATCCGTTGGGTTTGTTGGGACCGGCGGTCTTATACGCGAAAAAACTAATGCAGGACGTGTGGCGCTCCGGAATGCATTGGGATGAATCCGTCCCGGAATCTATACAAACAGAGTGGCTAGAGTTCGCTCAGCAATTAGAGTTGATAGATCAAATATCTTTCCCTCGCAAGTTATTAGTCAAGGATAACCATGACGTGCAAATTCACGGATTTTGTGATGCCAGCATCATTGGCTATGGCGCATACTTATACATCCGTCCAAGGGAAGAACGCGGCTCCGCAGTTAATAGACTTTTATATGCGAAATCGAGAATCACGCCTTTGAAACCAGTTACGGTGCCACGACTTGAGTTGTGCGGAGTGTTATTGTTGGTTCGTCTAGCGAAGCGAGCAGCGCGTTGGGCCTCACGCCAAGCAAAGCGATCTTTTGGAGCGATTCGACAATCGTCTTACACTGGTTGAAGACTTCACCGCACTCCCTCCATACGTTCGTAGTCAATCGTTAAAGAAATTCAGAAGAACTAGTGCGGGCGAATGGCGACATGTACATTCCGAGGATAACCCAGCTGACGCGGTCTCAAGAACTCAGTTGCCTCGCGTTTTGGCAAACAATCAAGCGTGGTTCGAGGGTCCCTCATGGTTGTCTAGGAACGAGAGCGAGTGGCCTAGCGTGGTTACGCGAGCAATTGAAATTCCCGAAATGCGGAAAAACATATGTTTACAGGCAACGGTGAACGCGTCCGAACTGTTCGAACGATTTTCATCTTATTCGAAGTTGATTCGAATCGTGACATATTGTCTTCATTTTCGGTGTGACAATAAACGTATCGGATTCTTAGGCGCCGAAGAAGTCAAAGAATTAGAGATTCGAGTGCATTGCAGACGGCCGAGTTTCTCAACGAGATCGAGGCTCTCGAGAGCCGCGGCGCAATAAACAAAACCAGAATCGCGGCTCTGAGTCCGTTTCTGGATCAAAACGGTCTGATTCGAGTTGGAGGGCGCATTCGGAGAGCGGAGGTAACATTTTCGCAAAAACATCCGATTTTACTTCCCAGTCGATGCCGATTAACCGATTGCATAATTCGCGAGATTCACAATAATAATCATCACACGGGTGTCCAAGCTACTCTGCATATTCTCCGACAGAGATTTTGGCTGCTCAATGGTCGCAATCAAGTTCGGAAGGTTGTTCGCGCGTACGTACGTTGCTCGAGATTCAACGCCAAACCCATTGAATATAAGATGGGTGACCTTTCATCGGTTTGGGTACGTCAGGCGACCTCCTTTTCTACCACTGGCGTCGATTTTTGCGATCCGTTTTTCATAAAGGAAAAGAAATATCGCAATCGCACGCGGGTTAAGGTATACGTATGTATATTTGTATGCATGACAATCAAGGCCATACATTTGGAGGTTGTCAGCGATTTATCCTCCGAAGGGTTTATTGCCGCATTGCGTCGCTTCGTCGCGAGAAGGGGATTGCCGGAACATATTTTTTCCGATAATGAAACGAATTTTGTAGGCGCGAACAATAAGTTGAAAGAATTATACGTCTTATTCAATTCAGACGACCACAAAAATCTAGTGAGCAGATTTACGAGCGAGCGACGAATAACGTGGCATTTTATCCCACCGATGGCACCGCACTTCGGCGGTTTGTGGGAGTCAATGGTGAAATTGTTTAAACACCATTTCAATGTGTTATCGGAGACTCCTTGTTTACCTTCGAAGAGTTAGATACATTTACCACCGAAGTCGAAGATATCCTGAACTCCAGACTGATCACATTCTTATCATCCGATCCAAATGATATATTGGTTTTCACCCTCGCACATTATTTGATTGGAAAGCCACTAATATCCGGAGGGCGACCTCTCACATGTTCCAGCCAATCGTTTATCTACCTGGAAGCACATAACGAAAGTGCAACAAGATGTTTGGGCACGATGGCATACAGAATATCTAAACGAGCTCCAGAAGCGCATCAAATGGGTCAAGGATGGACCAAAACTCGAGGTCGGAACGATTGTGACCATCAAAGACAAAAACCTGCCATACATGCAGTGGACGCTAGAACACATCATACAGTTGCACAGGCGAGGACGGAGTCGTACGAGTGGCCACTGTTCAAACTGCTTCTGGAGTGATAAAAAGATCTACTTCATTATTGTGTCCACTACCACTCGAACAATAGCTAAGCGACATGCGTATGCGTAATCGTGACAACGATTTATAAACAATATACTAAACAGGCAGCCTGTCTAATGATCAACAAGCGTAACAGTCGAACTCGAACAAATCAATTGATCGATACTCTCTCAATGGGGGGAGTGTGTTACGCTCTCTAAATATAAGACCGTGCACAGCATACAGAGATAATAAGGAGGACAACTCTCGCACAGGCACACGCACACACATATACACACACACACACACACCTATACGCTACTCTATTACGAACGAGATAGCGGTGAAAGAAAAGGCGAAAGGCTTCGACGTCTATAATCCTGGCATCGTCGCGTCATCAAAGATCCCGCGAACCAGCGCGGCTTCGCTGCGACAACAAAGGGTCCGCCGCGTCTTTCATCCCCGCCGAAAGGGGACTGGTGATATATCCGTCCAATAGAGTTCGACAAAAACAAGGCTCGGGCCTTTTCGACAGGACGCGGAAAATATCGAGCCTATCGAAGATCGTCCGCGAGGCCAAGCAAGCAGTCAGTCATGAGAGGTACGCGATCCTATACGCATCTGTGCGAGAGTAAAATCAGAAGTCCTCATAAAATCATTTTCGTAGCATCAAGGCGATATCTCCCCAGACATTGCTCTAGAAGAGCTCAGGAGTATCTGCGTCGCCACTACGCGGTCCAGGGCTTCGGCTCCTAGGCGTTACCTCTAACAAAGGCACATGCCTACTAGTCATTAAAGCGAAATGATCCGAAAAGATCGATGCGAGTGAACCATCGGCGAAAACCTCTTGTAAACTCAGCTGTGTAATACAACAATAAACGAAAATTATAATCGTGCTTTTTTCTTGTTAATTTATTGTGAAACAAACATCTCGAAACTCATACGAAACTACAGTGCAATCGGTCGTGTCGGCTACACTGATAAAAGACAAAACACATAGTACTGTTCTTTGAGGTTTTCTGTAAATCGCCAACTACTTATTTTAAACGTGCAAGGTCTGAAATTATTGTATACAGCATATTTTTGAATCGACTCGGATGTCGAAATGTCGACTTAGTAAGAAGCGCCATTCCTCTTATCGCGCACAAACGAAGTACCGCTATTCAACTACAGAAATGGGCTGACATTGCTGGTCCTTCGAGCCAGATTCGCCTTAGCTGATTTTATTGCATGTTCGGGAGTACAATCACATTCAGTGCGCGTTATCTAAAAGAACAAAGAGAGAACGTAAGTAAGTAAAATCATGAGTGACGAAATAAATATCTTGCTGACCGCTCAGAGTGACATCCATGATCACATGGCCAGATCAGTGGCCAATTTAAAGAAGATGGGGATGGCCAACATCACTCTCCACGCCGTCGAAACCCGCTTAGCACTTCTCGAACAACTGTGGATGAAGTTCGAGAAACAGCATGAGCTTATTCGAGCACGTTATAAGGAAGCCTACGATGAAAGTGAGTACAGTACGTCTCAATTCGCGGATTCCGCTGAAAATACTTACATGCAGCAGCGTAGCCTGTTGAACGATTATCTTACAAAGCTAAAGGCTGAGAAGTCAAATACCGCTCCTCCAAATGAATCGGGAAACGATTTTTCAACCAAATCAGCGCTACCGCGTCTGAAAATCCGATCATTTTCGGGCACGTTTGAAGACTGGCCATTATTTCGAGACATATTCTTGTCCATCGGTAATAATCCGTCTATCTCAAACATAGAGAAGTTCCATCATTTAAAGCATTGCTTAGAAGGATCCGCGGAAGCATTGACGTCCGTTAGCCGTAACCGGAGATAATTATTCTTGTGCGTGGACGCTATTGTGCAAGCATTACGAGAACAAAAAAGAGTTGTCGCGCTTCAATTTTTGCACGTTCACCGCAGTGCATAAAATGAAAAGCGATACCGCCGAGGGACTTAGCCGCATTTATAGTGCCGCGATCAGTGCCGTGAACGGTCAAGAAAGCATTGGAAGACCAATTAATTCGCATGGCTTCGACTTTTTCAATCATTTCATCATCAAGCTCTTCGATCCGAAGATTCGCCTCGAGTGGGAATCTCACACGAGCGATTCCACGAACTTGCCAGATCACGATACCTTGATGGACTTTATTTATTACCAAGCGAACTCTGACTCTCAAGGCCGCAAAACCAAAAGTCACCAAGGTCTTCGGAGATCCATCGCGAATCGCGAAATCGCACGTCGCTAAACGTGCCGACGCTCCCGGCTGTGTTCTGTGCAAGGGTCGGCATAATGTCATGATGTGCGAACAATTCGAAGTCGATTTCAAGTCGAAATCCGCATTCGAATGAAAGTCCGTCGCTGAAACATACCGGTTGTGTTTCAACTGTCTCGGTTCGCATCCAATCGTGAAGTGCCAATCAACGAAAACATGCTTTACGTGCAAGGCGAGACATTACACGCTCCTTCACGAAGCATACGTCACTGCGAAGCCCGACGTAAGCGCGTTGACCGCTGTACGCCAAGACGAAGAATGCAAGGCCATTCTACCCGCGAGAATTACTGTCGATGATCGCCATGGGGATTCACACCTGGTTAGAGTCTTAATCGATCAAGGATCGGAAGTGTCCTTGATCTCCGAGGCGCTAGTCCTTCCGCCTATTGCGATCCCGCGCGGCAATCTCAATTTTCGAAATCGGTGGCTCACCCTCGGGTTCCTGTCGCGGAAAAGTATCTCTCAGTTTCACCTCCAGGATAAATGGAGCTCGAGTTACCGCTGTCGCTTTCATCCTGTCACGTCTTTCGCTGTATCAAGGAGCAGTTACGATGTGCAAGACTACATGGTCTCACATTGAAGGTCTCCAGCTGGCTGAACCGCAATTCTCGATCCCATCGAGCTGTTACTCAATGCGGAAGTGTGCTCTATCATTTTACAAGAGGGCCTTCGAAAGAGCGATTCGCACACTCCCAATTGCTCAGTGCATTCTGCTTGGATGGATTCTCTCGGGAGGCTGCGACGAGAATCTCTCAGTGGTTCCACACCATTCCTTCCAGTGCACTGCCGACCTCGCTCGTGCAAGAAAAGGATCCTTCCGCCTCAGTGTTTATCACGCCAGATGAGCAACGATGCAAGATAATCTTTGCTCGAACTCACAGCCGCATAGCTACAGGAAGGTACGTCGTGCAATTGCCATTTGCCGTGCCGCCAGCAGCACTCAGTGACACCCGCCAATCAGCCGAGCGACTGCTCACCGCCATGGAGCGATGGTGCGAACGTGACGTCCGATTCGAACACCTGTATCATGCCTTTCTAAAAGAATACGAAGAGTTGAATTACATGGAATTAGTGCCAAGGTCATCGAAATCACAAGCAAGATGCTATCTACCTCACCATGAAGTGCTCCGAGAATCGAGCGCGTCGACCAAACTCAGGATAGTATTCAACGGATCTCAGAGTACAAGATCCGGTAAGTCACTAAACACGCAACTGTTAGTCGGCGCTAACCTGTTGCCATTGCTTGCCGATGTACTGACCCGGTGGCGGTGGCACCGATACGCGATCGTGACGGACACTGGAAAAATGTACCGTCAAATTCTTGTGACGCCCGAGGTCAGAGATTATCAACACATTCTCTAGTGTCACTCCGTCAGCGATCCGGTTCGCGAGTATAAATTAAACACAGTGACATACGGTCTGTCGTGCGCGCCATTTCTCGCTATCCGCATACTTCATCAACTTGCCGACGACGAAAACGCAAGATTTCCGCGAGGTTCCGCCGTACTGAGACACGACTGCTACGTCGACGATATTGTAATCGGAGCACACACTAAAGAGGCAATCGCGATACAATCCGAGCTCCGGAACACGAGAGTCACGCAACGCTGAGCTTGCAGTGGCACCCGGTCGACAACACATTCACCTTTTCAATCCTCACCGTTGAAAATCTCACTAAGAGAAAGGTTCTCTCAGAGACCGCGCGTTTATTTGATCCGCTCGAATGGCTGACACCGGTAGTAATCCGCGCAAAAATCCTGCTTCAATCAGCGTGGTTGCAAAAGCTGGACTGGGACGCCCCGCTCCCTTAAGCAGATGCCTGCTATTGGAGTCATTTTCTGGAGGAACTCCCAAGGCTTGAACAGCTTCGAATCAACCGCTGGTTGAACATGGGCGCCAAAGACGAGAGTGGAGTCGCCGACACGTCCGAACGAGGGTACGCAGCCGTGGTGTATCTTCGTGTCGTTAGCTCTAACAGCGTCAACGTTATCTTGCTGGCGGCGAAGAGCAAGGTCGCTCCGATCAAGCCGCGATTGGAACTGTGCGCCGCTGCCTTGCTCACAAAATTAGTCGCACACACACGTACTGTCTTAAGCTCCAGTCACTCTCTGATCCGACTCCAAGATCATTCTGTACTAGATTCAGGGTCACGCCTCTCGATAGAAGACTTATGTGGCCAATCGCGTGTCCATAATACAAGAGGCGTTTCCAGAAGGACAACCCGGCCGACTGCGCCTCTCGGGGGATAATATCAGGCGAGCTCATTGATCATCCACTCTGGTGGTCAGGCCCCTCTTGGCTGCTCAAGGACAACTCCTCTTGACTTAGTGGACAACCCGAAGGGTCCGGCACCCCAAGGGGGTCTCTCTCTCTCCTCGAGGGAGGGACCCCTGGGGGTCTCGTCCTTTTTAGGACGGTCCCCAATGTGCCGGTAGGGGTTGGCGGCCCTGACTTCAATCGCCCGGTGGCACGGCACCGTCAGGGGGAGGATTGCTCCCTTCCCGTGCGTGATGTGGGGTTTCGACCCCCACTGCGCGTGGAGCCCCGTGGGGCCTTCCCCTCCCCCCACGGGGGGTGGGGTGGTACCCTCGGGGTTTTGCGTGCGAAAGGGTCGACGCGGGTGCTCCCGCAGGCGAGCCGGCCCGTACGCTGGGTGCTCCTGGCTGCGGGCTGGCTCATGCAATGGGTGGGGGAGCTTCCAAGAGCCTCGGCTCATTGCACTGGAAGCTCTCTTGTGAGATGCGGACTTTGTCCGTAGAGGAGTGGCGAGGAGCCGCACGGACGTATTCCGTGGCGGGGTCCTCGCCCCTCCAGGAGAGGGGCCGCGTGGCCGCTCGGACGTATTCCGAGGCAGGGTACGCGGCCTTTGCCCTCGGGCCGCTCGGACATATTCCGAGGTCGGGGCCGGGGGCGGTTCGTCGAAGCTCGGCGCGCCCGCGACGGCGTCCCTTCCGAAGCGGATGCGCCGAGTGGGTGGTTGTTCGCCGTGGGACATATAGCCCCATGGTGGACGTGCTGGTCGCCGCGGCGGTTAGGGTCCGGAAGGGGCGCCGCTTCCGTGACCCGACCCGTCCGTGGGGCCCCCCGTTGGGTGGCGCCACCCGCATCGGTGCCCTTGAGGTCGGAGGCGAGGGACCCCCGAAAGCCGTAGGCAGCGGGCTGTGCCCGTCCGCGGTAAGTAAGGGGCTGGAGGTCAGTGTCCTCGATGATTGATTCCGGGGACCAGAGCCATATGCCAGCTCCCCGGGGGAACTTGGGGCCCCCTCTCCTGAACTTATTCGGGAGTGGGGTGAGGGTACACCCTGGCTGGCGGAGCCGATGCGGGGATGGGGTTTTTCTACGATGTATTCACAACAATTAAAATCGATGCAAAACGAGGAACAGTATTGCTCGATGGGAGAATCGAGCAGTGAAACAGAGGACGATCGCAGCGTGGTGGGATCTGACACCGAGTCAGGCTCCATCCAGCTGGAGTGGGACAGCGAGGGGAAAGAACTCCTAGAGGGTCCCGATAGGGCTAGCTACGACTCAAATTCGGAAGAGGATGAAGAACTCTTCATCCACGAGGAGGATTCTGCGCACGGCGTGGATAGTTTGCGACTGAGAGGCGGTATCGGCTCTCCACCGTCAGAGAACCGACCGGAGAGCTCGCCAGTGCCGGGTCCGTCGGGAGAGAGAGGACCTTCCATTCCGAGGATACGGCCAACAACAGTGCGCCCGGGCCCTCGGTTCACCAAGGGATTCCGTGTTACTAGGGCCCGTAGCAGAAACCAACCCAGACCGAGGAAGGACACCTCGGTTTCGGAAGAGGTAAGAAGTAGTGGGAAAAAGCCATCGGACTCCTTTTTCCAAAAGGCCGATGACAACGAGGATGCACTGGATTCCGGGGAACCTCCCGACAAAATCCCAATGATTGATAGTGACTGTGACACACAGGACAGTCAGGCTCTTACAGAAGCCAGTAGGAAGAGGAAAGCGGAAAGATCACCTAGCCAAGCTACACCGAAACCCTGGAACACAACAGAGTTTTACATAAGCAGGAGGGAGGCAATGAGAATGGCCAACGAAGAAAAGGAGAAGAGCCTCCAACTGGCCAGAGAGGAGATCATTCGAGGCCTATCGGGCAGTGAGCTCCTCAGAAAATCGAAGCTAGATCTTGACAAACTGAGGGAAGAGGTGGAGGACAAGCCAAACGAGGACTTGGCAAAAAAGGTACAGGAATACCAGACGGAAATAATGCGAATTGCCAAGACATCCTCCAATTTGAAGGGGACGTATCAAAAGTCCCTTAAAATGGCTGCAGCCGCTACACTCGGATGCATGGAAGTGCTCCGTGCTCGGGCCGAGAAGTCACTGAGTGAGGCCAGGGATGAGCATATACAAATCCTCAGCAGACAGCTTGAGGATTTGAAGGAGAAGACAAGGCTAGAAAGGGAGGAAGACCGCAAGAAGCTAAAGGAGGCAATAGACAAAGCGGACAGATACCTAGCTGAGCTGGATGCCCTAAAAGGATGGGACAAAGAAAGAGAGAGAGGCGAAAATCCGGGAAGGACGGGACTAAGACCCAGCAAGGAGAACAAGAACAGGAAACTCCAGGCAACCCCGATGGAGATCGAAGAGGAGATGGACGACGGGGACAAGGTACAAAAGATAGCCTTGCCTCCGAGGGAGGAGTGGCCCCCCGCTATACGACCGGCCATACAGGGGAAGGTCCGGATACTGGAGGACAGAATGCTCACTGATCAGGAGATCAGGGAACTGCGCTCCAGGATCGGTAAGGATGAGGGTCCTAAGGAAAAGAAGAAGAAGGCACCTAAAGTCCCAGATCGGAAGGACGATACCGAAAGTACCACTAAGGGGTCTCTTTCCGACATCATTAGGGACACAGTAATCGGTGTCCTGAAGGAATTGGGGGTGGGAAGTGGGAAAAATACAATCAATATCCCCCCACCTACAACATCCATCAAAACTAAAGGGACGAATGGTAGGACCAAAATCCGGGATGTACCTCCTAGGCCAGTAGGAGCGAAAGCTAAGGAGAAGGAGGTCTCAGTCCTCCCACTGGAGAATAAGGAAGAAAAGATCTCTTCCCGAGAGAAAGAGGACGAGAGAACCCCAGCACAGGTACCCTGGACGCAGGTACTGGGAAGGAAAGAGAAGAAGAAGGCCTCGAAAAACACCCCTGCACCAAAGGGAAAGGAGGAGAAAGCACCAGTTAAACCGCAGAGCAGAACGGTAACGAAAAGGCCGCCACGCACCGCCGCTGTACAAATATCCAACAACGGTGACATGAGTTACGCGGAGATACTCCGCACGGCTCGAGAGAGGATCGATATCGAGAAAATCGGAATTAAAGAGATCCGCCCAAGGAAAGCCCGTACGGGAGCATTCCTATTGGAAATACCGGGCCCCGCCGGGGCGGCTCAGGCGGACTCGTTAGCCACCAAGCTACGGGAGGTACTGGCGGACAAGGAGGGAGTCCGCATTTCCCGACCTGTAAAAACGGCGGAAATAAGAATAAGGGACATTGAAGACTCGGTGTCCCAACAGGAGGTAGCCAGCGTAGTAGCCCGGGAAGGTGGTTGCAACGCCGATGACATAAAGGTGGGTCCCATCAAGAGAGCCTCGAACGGACTGGGTACGGTATGGGCTAAGTGCCCCTTGGTGGCAGCCATCAAGGTTGCACGGCTGAGGAAAATCAGAATGGGATGGACGTCCACGAGGGTCGACCTTCTGCTGGATCGGCCCCTACAATGCTACAGGTGCTTAGAAAAAGGGCACGTGAGGGCGGAATGTCGAAGCGAGGTAGACAGGACTCTCAGCTGCTACCAATGTGGATCGAATGGACACAGAGCCATCGAGTGTGATGGATCTATCAACTGCCCACTATGCGCAGACGCTGGCCTACCGTCGAGTCACAGGATCGGGGGGAAGTCATGTAATCCTCCAAAAAGGAGAGGCAAAATCCCTCCCAACACTACGGTCCCGAGGCTAAGTAGGAACGAGGAAAGAATGGAGGTGGAAATAGAGGCGCCGCTCCCACAAAGGGAGAATAGAAGGGACAGTGCCCTTACGGAAAAGTTGAGGGAGAGCGCAAGGGTCACACCACCAAAGGTGCCTGCGCAGGAGGATCCCCTCGGCAATATCGAGCCCGTGGAAGAGAATAAATCTCAAACCGGACAATCCTGCAGCCCGCAGACAGAAGATGGACGGGAAGAACCTGTAAATTGGGAATGTTCCATGTGTATAAGTGTCTCGGGAGGAGAGACCTGGAAGAATGACAATGCCTAATAGGCTGCTCCAGGCGAACCTCAACCATGCCCGTGTCGCGCAGAACTTAATCCTGCAAACGATGGCGGAACGACTGTGGATTGGCCGTTATTTCGGAACCATATAGAGTTTCAGTGAATCACCCGCGCTGGATGGGAGACAAATTGGGATCAGTAGCCATAACCTGGAGGCAGACGAGGGAGTCCCTACCATGTACCCCAATAGAAGCTGGTGAGGGGTACGTGCCTGTGAAATGGGGAGATATGCGTATAATCGGCACCTACATATCTCCGAGTTTCGATGTCTCTCGATTCGAGGAGAGACTCGAGCTGTTGGAGGCATGCCTGGGCAGACTATCCGGAGGACCAATTATCCTCGCTGGAGACTTCAATGCAAAGTCCCCGCTCTGGGGCCCCGGCCGTATCGATGTGAAGGGGAGACTCCTCGCAGAATGGGCGACGGCTGTAGGGCTCTGCTGCCTGAATCAGGGAGGAGCGAACACACTCGTGAGAACGACAGAGGAATCCGCTGTAGATATCACGTGGGCTTCACCGTCGGCGGTCCCAAAGATCACGAGCTGGAAGATACTCGAAGAGGAGACGCACTCGGATCACCTCTACATAGA
>JAANIB010003357.1:1069094-1100381 GCA_017607565.1 Acromyrmex heyeri | reverse complement strand
GGGTCAGAGGCCCCTCTTCCCCCGTCATCACCGACGGCCCCGCGACTCGGACGCGGGGTGCAGTGATGCGGCGGCGAGCTGTCGACCCCAGGGTCGCACCGCCGCCGGACAACGGATGACCCCTCTGCGCGCGGGGTTGTAGTACCGTCGATCCCTAGTCGCACTGCGTGACGGGGGCGGGGTTTCTGCATCACCGAGAGCACGTCTCGCGGCGCCACGACATGAGGGGCGCCAGACTCTTAAGATTGGCGCCCCTTGGGGGGCTGGGGATTTCGGCGGGGACCGGGGTCCCCAACTCCCACCCCCCAACAACAACCAGGGTGGCGGGCGCGGGGGTGGTGTCCCCCCCAGCGCCCGATTCGGGCAGCTAGTGCCTTTGCACCGCCCGGGGCCGTCTCCCGGGCGGGAAAGATTGTCGGCCACAGCCGACCGGCCAGAGGGGCTCTCAGAAGTATGCTGCACGCGTTCCTGGGAGCTCCTCAGCTATGGCCTGTGCAGGACACCCGGAGGGGTTTTAGTGGGTGCAAGCCCCACATAACCTCGGGCTCTCCCCCGAGGCCCGGGGTATGCGTTAGGCATTTCCCCTCCGTTACCCAAAAAAAAAAAAGACAGCAATAAATGCTTCAGACGTAAGGTCACTTACTAACTCTAGGTGGACCGCCTTCGTGGCGAAGCACATAAGAAGCGAAACGTATGACTTGTGACTCCGCGCGTTTCGACGCTTTCCCTCACGTAACAAGAGCGGTCCGGCATAGTCTACACCGCAGCAAGAGAAAGGTCTAGAGACGCTAACTCGACTGGCTGGTAATAAGCCCATTAAGGCTTCTGATTGATTAGGTTTAGCTAAAACAGGTAATACATTTTTGTATTATTCCACGCACGGTGCAATGATAGCGGCCAAAAACGCTGGCGCACGAAAGCCATCATATCTTGCAGACGACGTGCATTTCGTATGTGTTCGCACTCTATAATACGCTGAGTTAATATGTGTTTGCGTGGCAGGAGAATTGGATGGCACGCATTGAACGCGAGATTTGAATTTTTCAATCTCCCACCAACTCGCATTAATCCATTTTCATCTAAGAAAGGAGATAACAATAAGATATTACTTAAGAAGCGTTTACAATTTCGTTTTTGACTAGCGCTTGATACTTGCGATAGAACGCTGTTGCGCCGTTCTGCAAATACAATTTAAAGCGATAGATGTTTCAACGGGGGAAATCAGATACCGCGTGCTCTCGATGCGCCTTGGATAATCGCAAACAATACGCTATGATGCGACATATTTTATTTAAATACTTATTTAGCAAGTCGTCGACGATGCAAGGATGGAAACGGCTACGCGGATTTTCTTTTGTTCGAGAAGATCGTTATCCAAACGCGTGAAGACACTGGGCGGCCAGTGTTTTTCATCCCATTTTATAAAAATTCGGGGCCATTCCACCATCTCTCAGCATTGATCACGTCGCACGGATTTAGCCCTCGCGACAATATATCGGCAGGGTTGTCGGAGGATGCGACATGACGCCAGTGTTTGATTTCTGTTAAGCGTTGAATTTCTCCCATCCTATTTGCCACAAAAACTGACCACCGCCGCGAGGGGGAGGTTATCCAGTTTAACGCGATCGTCGAGTCCGAAAGATAAGTCGGGCATTTCGAGAGTTCTAATGACTCTCTGACCTTGTTGATTAAGCGCGCTAATAGCAAGGCGGCTGATAGCTTTAATCGCAGTAATGAGACGATCTTGAGCGACGCGATGCGAGATCTTGAGCACAGTAACTCAGAGTGATGGTCGTTGAGACCGAGCTTGGTGTGAAGGTATATGCAAACTCCGAACGCGCGCTGGCTAGCGTCACAAAATCCGTGCACTTCCACGATTGATTGATGGGCATTGAGTTTAACGCATCGAGGAATTTTTAGTTGATTTAGATCACCCATCTGTGATCTGAAAGCGATCCAGCGAGTGTGGATGTCCTGAGGAACAGACTCGTCCCATTGGATGGCCAATTGCCACAAATCTTGCAGGATGAGTTTTGCGATCACAATGACCGGACCCAGAAGGCCCAGAGGATCGAATAATTTAGCGACCTCGGAAAGTATGACCTGTTTTGACACAACGTGGGCTTTTGTTTCAAGTTTGCAGAGAAACTGGAATGTATCCTGACACTGATTCTACTGCATGCCCAGAATCCACAAATCCACAACATTATCTCTGATAATGATTGGCACACGGTCACAATTGTCTATTTCCAATAGTTCAGGGCAGTTCGAGATCCATTTGCTTAACTCGAATGCTTCTAATTTTAACAGTTGAATAGTTTCATCGCGAATTAGTTTTAATTCGTCGACTGTATCCGCTCCGGTGAGCATGTCATTGACATAAAAATCCCGAAGAACTCATGCTGAACCGCGAGTGAACTGATGAGCGTGCTGCTCAGCCAAATACTTAAGGCACCTGGTGGCCAGAAATGACGCAGAAGCTGTACCGTAAGTGATGGTAGTGAGTACGTACGTATCGACATTAGCAGATAGATCGTCGCGCCAGAGAATTCTCTGCAGGCGCGTCTGGGACGGATGCACTAAAATCTGCCAATACATTTTTATGATGTCAGCGGTGATGACATAAGCGAAAAAACGGAAAAGCATCAAAATTGAGATCAAATCTTATTAAACGGTCGGTCCCATTAGAAGCGCGTCGTTTAACGATACGCCAGAACTGCTACGGCAAAATGCATCGAATACGACACGGATTTTTGATGTTTGCTCGACCGTTTTGAAGACGCAATGGTGGGAGAGATCAAATGATATTGATTCTTCCACAATAGGTGGCTCTAGCCGTCGCATATGTCCCAGCGATAAATATTCGTCAAGAAACGCCGCGTATTGAATTTTAAGCGTAGAATCGCGCTTGAAGCGCTTTTCGAATCGCTTGAGAGCTGCTTCACGCGAATCGCCAATATTATTTAACATTTGCTCTCTGATCGGAAGCTTGATCGTATATCTATCCTGAGAATTTTGAGACACGTTGTCTAAAAAGTGACGCTCGCAGATATTTTCCTCCATTGTAATTGTCCGAATGCGCAGATATGTCGTCCATTTGCCAGACACGACTGACATGTTCGTGTAATTCCACATTGGTTACGGACGCGTGAAACGAATGAACTCTTGAGGCGGTCGGTATGATGCTGCCCAAACGACCCGCTAAAATCCAGCCCAATCGTGTTTTTTGGAGAGTTGGATGCTTGTCGGAAGACCTGACCAACGCATATCAAATTCCAAAACAATTTCGCTCCGATCAGCAGATCGATATCCGACAATATGTAAAATCGCGGGTCAGCCAAACGAATGTTGCACAGAAGATCAAATTTGTCCCGCCCCGAAAAGACCGCCGGAATCTTATCAGTAACCTGATCAGTTACGATACATTCGATAACCGCGGTGTACGAGTTGAGTCGCGATTGTAATTGAATTCTAGCCACGTGACTGGACGAGATCACCGTGCCGTTGACGCCCGAAATCGAGACATTTAATGGCGCGTTTCTAAACCGAGCGCTTCTATAAATTTCTTGGATACGAAGTATTCGCTTGTGATCCGCAATCCAACAAAGCTCGGTACGCTCTGCGCGAGCCATCGCTGTCGCAGACGAGCACAACCGCAGTCGAAAGCATGACTTGTTCGCTATTAAATGATCCTGAAGCATGAGTCGCTACGACAAAGGGGGGAGGAATTTCCTTAGATGCAACTTCCTTATCGGTATTGTTAGTCAATGGGTCCGCAGCTGAGGGCATATGAAGCAGCGTATTGTATCTTGCATTGACCAGAGGTGCATTTACTTGATGCATGAGAAGAGGAGCGCAAGCAATTAACGCAGAGTTTGCGACTGCGAATTTCCATAGCCCTTTGCTACCGGAAGTGCCACGAAGTTTTTGTAATAATAAATGACATGATCGCCTTGAAAGTGGCATTTGGGTTTAACAGTAGCCGCGCACGACGATGACCGCTTAACATTTGGCTGTGATTTTGCCTCGACCTTCTTTGCGGAAGTGGTGCTGGCTCTTGTGGTAGCTTCGAGCATCTGACATCGATGAGCGATAAAATCTAACAGTTGTTTAAGTGACGGCAGCTCGTTGCCTGTTAAGGAGGTTTCCCACTCGCGTAACGTGAGTGAGTTAAGTTTAGAGGTTAGAATGAGGACGAGAATATCGTCCCAATGCGTCATGGGACGCTTCAATGCCTGAAGGGTGTAGAAATGTTTCGCAGCACCGTCAGAGATTCTTCTGAGATCGATTGAATTTTCCTTTGCCATAGCCGGCAAATCTATGATAGCCTTGACGTGAGTTTGAACAATCACGCGTTTGTTGTCATATCGGTCTCTGAGAATTGATCACGCGACGTCGTAATTAGCGTCCGACAATTCTAATGAACTGATTACAGCGTTTGCATCGCCGGTGAGTAACGCCCACAGATACTACCTTTGTGTATTTGAGAGCGAGGTGTTGGAATGGATAATCGAGTTGAATGTATCGAAAAACGGGAACCATTCATCATATTTGCCAGAAAATGTTGGTAAATTTAATTTAGGCAACCGAATATGCGTACCACGATCTGAATCATGAACACTTGAAGAGGACGGAGAAAAAATGGACGTTCGCAATGTCGGCGAAGGGGAAATGAGCTCGCGGATCTTGGCGGATAACACATAGAACGCTTCCTCGAAACCGTCTCGATCGCAGCCTTCGGACTCGTCTAATAATTCTAGACACGATTGCATCTCCGCCCAATACTCGAGTTTCGCTTTCCGCTCTTCGAGATGAGCCACTATTGACGGATTAATGGCGACTACTGACTCTACGTAAATTCTGATACATGATGCCTTTATGATCGCGCGCTGTCGCTTAAGTGTCGTCACTTCTGAATGCATCGACCATCTTGAATGCAACTACGCGTGTACGCAACGAATGCGGCGAAGGGAACTTGGTCGGCAACGGAGACAATGGTCTTCCTCACTTTGTTACGCACGCAATTAATGCTAAAAAAGGATGCGACGGATGTTAAATGCCTTCCAGTCGAGCATTGTTGGACGGAAACGTTCCTCTCGCAGATGCTGCGCTGTTGAGGGATGGCTTCCGTTGCACGTCGTCCGGATCGGGCCTTGTTTTCCACCGTCGACAGGATTCCGCTAGCGAAACATTGATATTGCGTCAGGATATGACGTAATATGAGCCGGGCTGCGTCTCTGATGCTTAGATGCGGGCCTTGCGGCTGTTTTTGTTGAGTTGCGTGCTGCCGCTACTGCGACGCTTGTCTCGTCTCGATGAGATAACCTTGTCTAACTGCCAAATTGCTGCTCGCCACTTCACTGAGGCCAAATATTTGACAGTATCCGGCTCGAAGGACCAAAGAAATGTTGGCGATCTTGCTGCGTGCAGGATGAATTTGTGGTGGCACGACCATGTGATCACCGTTCCAAGTGTTCCTGCGGTATGATTGCTTCGAGGGCACTTGGTCGAGAAAAATGAGATTTTCCCTGCTTTCCAAACTTTATTTAAATAGACCTTAAATGCGGGCGAACGTGTTTCACAGTAGACGCGGAAAGGATCTCAACGGTGCGGTAGCAGGATAAAAACCTATTCAGCGCGAGGCGAGACACGTACTGTCGACGAGACAATCAGAGCGACCATTATGATCTGAGTGTACCGAATAGATTACGCGCGACGCATGCGTTGCTTAACAATCGACATCTCGGGGATTGATCGATTCTTTATCGGGCGATGTGACTAGACGCCATAAATGATAAGGATACCGAACAGATCCTTTGCCTAAAGATGACCATTGTGAAGTTGTTTATAAAATAAATTGTTTTAATTGTGAATCTTCTTATGTTGACCAAACAAAAAGAAAATTAAAAACTCGAATAAAAGAACATAGGGCTGACATAAGAAAATCCACTTCTGAGATTTCAATGATTTCACGTCACCAGTTGAATGAGATGTACGAAATGGACTGGGATAATATCAGAATTTTAGACACGGAACAATCTTTAATAAAAAGAAGAATTTCTGATATGATACATATTAAAAGCCAAATAAGTAGTATCAATAAGCAAAATGACACCGAAGGTTTGCCCAATGTTTATCTGCCTTTTCTAAAGAAAGATCTCTCTCACTCTTAATAAATAATTCTAGAACAATCTAAAAATTTTGACACAAATATATAAATAGTGGTAACATACATGCTATGACAAATAATAACACACAATGTCACGACAAATTTCCATCTGTGTAAAGGATGTACTTAAGATTCATCAAAAAGTTTTTTTGCTGTAAAACAGGTAACGATTCTATTCTCATACTTTTCGACTTGAAAATATTAATGATAAGTTAATTTTTAAATTAGAATCTGGAAATTCTTGTTCTACAATCCGAAATATGACAATTGGCGCTGCAACATTGTTTGTACGATGCACCTTCACATGATGAAAGAACACGTTTAGATATTATTTTTACGTTTAGATATAATTATTTTACATGGTGATTGAATGTAATGTCAGATATTTGTTATTTTGCGTTTTAAGAATACTATGAATTTACTGAAGATGGCCAGATTGTGACTGAAATGTCTAATGTTTTATTAATGTAATGATAATTAAATATCACAAATAACACCTTGTGCTGTGGTTTTTATGCTCTTCTTTTCATAAGTTTTTTCTTTTGGGAGAGATTTTACTGTAGTAACCATTGACTGCTGGCGACAAAATGAGTCCGTCAAGAGTGGCACTGTGGATGTATGATTAGAATTTGAATTCAAAGAGAATGTACCCGCGAATACAATCGTCTATTGCCTCATCATACACGACCGTGTGATCGAATACAGCCCAATGTCCAACGTAGTACGCAAGATTATGTAAATTATCGTTTTCGCGAAAGAGTAACTCTCTCGCGAAAGAGTCTCTCCTCTCTTTTCGATATAAGGGATAAAAGTCAAGATTTTTTCCTGATTGAACACAGTCTTAAAAAGTCGTTCGTTATGGCCATACCAACGTTTGTGGATCTGCTAGGATTTGTCGTTGAAAGGAGATTTGTTATGAAGGAAGTAGTGGTGCTGAGAAAAGGAGCCATTCTTTCTCATTACATTTTTATATGCTCCATGCCATGGAATATCTTGACAAGATCCGAAAAGTCTTGTGCTTCCCAGTTGAGTGCTTATCACCATGGATTGCAATGGAAAGACGGAATGATCCCCCGTACATGGCGAAACGTCTGATTATAATGGCTATAATCGGTGCGGAAGAGAATGACAATAAGGCTCTCATATACGTTAAAAATGGACATTAAAGGTTAACATCAAAAACGTGAATTATTGGCTGATATACTCGATAGTGACGACATAACCATTGAAACCTTGGACATTGATTACGAAAATATAGAATCTTTGAATAATCTAGATATTACTAATACTATGCGATATGAAAAATATGCTAAGAATTGTACGTTACAGAATGTATTTAAAATATACAACTGGTGATCAAAAAGAATTATATCACTTTAAAAAAAATAAAGTATGAGATTTTTTTAAATACGTTTTAATTTCTTTCCTTTTTCCCAGTAATTAAGAATCAATTAATAATAGCTATTCGGTAGTACTATTCAATAAGTGTTCAAGTTAACAAATAAGAAAGCGCGTGTCATGTTTCGCCATTTGTCTTATACTATTTGTTAGTGAGAGGATCAATTTATCCCCGTTGCGCTATGTGGAGCGCTATTTTCTCCTTGTGTGAGATCTGTATCTCCTGCCTTGTGGCTTGTTGGCGATCTGTCGCTTGTCCTGTGGCCACGCCCGATGCGTTTCGGTTTCGTGTAATGAATGAGTATACCTTTTTTGAGAATTTAATTTAATGTAACTTGTATTACAACCCGTATAATGTCGAAGAACCGACTTGCGTACTTGAACACGAGAGAATGGTCGTACACATCAATTCTTGAAGAAGGACTGTTCGAATAATGTGGCGATCACGCCGGCCGCATAGTCGTGCGCATGCCCTTTCCTTCGGTGGGAAAGTGCCTCGTTTGTATCATCTTGATTAGATGACAAATTACCTGTTGCTGCTCCTCGAGAGAAATAGGCGAATATCCTTATTCTGCAAGGATGAGCCTTCCTGAGAACGGTTGAATGAATCCCTTGAACCTTTGGAACTCTTTATAAAACGAGTCATGTACGCGTAGACTCGAATGAGTTTGTTAAAGCTTGAATACCGAAGGAATATGTCAGGTTCTTGCGCACCTGCGCTCATTGCGATGATAGCCTTGATTTTGCGCTCTGGAACGTTAGCCACGTCCGTCGGTAGAGCCCCTTGAGGCCAGCTTTTTCTGTCACGTCCCAGCCAGGCGGGCCCCGATCACCAGATTTTGCGCCAGGGAACCCGGCATGACGCCCCGGGACAGCAGGTCCGCGGGATTGTCCTGACTCGGAACGTGATTCCATTGTTGTATCGATATGTTAGTTCCTGTATCTCACCAATGCGATTTGCCACAAAAGTTGACCAGGCCCGACTGCACGATTGCAACCATGAATACAATTGTAGAATCTGTCCATAGATAAGTGGATGCTATTGGACAGGTGAGACATTTTGAGATCTTGTTGATGAGACGAGCCAGCAGTAATGCACCACATAACTCGAGGCGCGGAAGCGACAGACTCTTCAACAGTGCCACTCTGGACTTGGAGCAAAGTAGATGCGTGCTATAGGCGCCGTTAATTGAAGTGGAGCGTAAATAAATGCATGCTCCGTATGCAATTTCGCTAGCGTCTGAGAATCCATGCAGCTCCAAACTGGCATATTCTTCCGTGGTGGTGACAAGACGAGGAATGCGTATGCCAAGCAGTTCCTGTAACTCCACTTCGAAGCGTCTCCATTTGGCATGTAATTCTAAGGGAATCGATTCATCCCATTCAAGCTTGAATCGCCAGAGGTCCTGCATGATGGACTTGGCGAGTAATATGACTGGACCTAGCAGCCCCAGTGGGTCAAAAATGAGCGATATGCGTGATAAAATGCTCCGTTTGGTAGTCGTCTCGAGAGGAGGCAGATTATTGATGGACGAATATTTTAATACGTCGTCTTGGCAATCCCATGCAATGCCTAACGCCTTCTTCTCGGAGTTCTTGTCTGAGGCTAAGGTGAACTCTCTTTGCTCACTGGAATTTTGCTCCTGGAGGGCAAGAGCATTGGATGCCCATTTTCTGAGCTCGAATTTTCCGTCCCGCAGCAATGCCGTGATCTCCTTCTTGATGGCGAGAGCTTCATCTATTGAGTCGGCTCCTGTGACGAGATCATCCACGTAGAAATCTCGCAATGCTATTTGTGACGCCCATGGATAGCACTCCGCACTGTCTTCCGCCAACTTTCTCAGGGCTCTAATGGCCAAGAATGATGCAGATGACGTACCATAGGTGACAGTGAGTAATTCGAAAGTCTTGATGGGCTCATCTTGTGACTCTCGCCAGAAGATTCGCTGCAATGGTGTCTGAGTTGAATCAACCAGAACCTGCCGATACATCTTGGCTATATCGGCTGTGAGCGCGATTTTGAATGTTCGGAATCTGACCAAAATGGAAAAGAGATCCTCTTATAGTGTTGGCCCCACTCTTAATGCGTCGTTTAGAGATAGGCCGGTGGTGGTCTTGCATGAGCCATCAAATACCACCCGAAACTTGGTAGTGGAACTCGTTTCATTTTGCACAGCATGATGTGGTCCATTCCTTGTCCTCCATTCCTTGAAAGTATTTATCGGCTGTTGCGACATCTGTACTATCTGAACGAATGTTTTCGTGCACTAGAGATATAACGAGTGACAACAGAAATAGAATTACGGGAGAACATTTAATCGAATTGTTATTTTTACGTTCTTGGATTTTTATGTTTTTGGATTGACAGCTAGGATAATGTTTTACATATATTACATATATTACATGTTTTACATATATTGACAATTAAAGATCAATTGCAGATAATAAAAGATATATTACGATACTCTGTAATATATTTTTTATTCAACATGCCTTCTTTATTCATATGTTGAATCATCACGAAGTTATTGGAGTTAAGTCATCATTCCACATTAAAATTACGCACTTCGATTCATATTAACCTTAAAAATTAAATTAGTATTGTTATTATTATATATTAAAAGATATTACATTCTGTGGCACATAAGCGTGGTCAATGACTCTTTGAAAGAAAACCGAATGTATCATAAAAATAGTAAAGTAATATTTTAAAAGTACTTTATATTCTGTAAAATGTATTTACTTAATATGATGTTCAATCACTATTATTAAGAAAATAACAATTATGTAGGAAGGAAAATATTTTCATGATAATGCTGGAAGGTATGGTCGCAGCATGTTTCTTATACTGTGACGCTTCTGAGATACACGTCCGCGCGCGATCCAGCGATTCGGCCGTCGAGCGTTGAGCGGTTGTAAGATGAAAACGTGAAAAGTGAAAAATTTTTGGATGTGTGTATATGTATATGCATACATATACCGTTTTGTGATACTGTACGCGTAGAAAACAATGGCGTTATACGAGTCAATCAGCTATAACCAGTATGACCCGTGTTCACAGTATCGTTGCCGCGCAACAGTACTGTCAATTCAATGTAGTGTAGTAGTGTTCTACACACATCCGTGTGTGTGTGCGTGCGTGCGTGCGTGCGTGCGTGCGTGCGTGCGTGCGTGCGTGCGTGCGTGCGCGCGTGCGTGCGTGTGTGTGTGTGTGTGTTGTATTTTGTGTCCACAAAATAGAAAAAATATAGTAGCAGAAAATTGTCTGCCTTTGGTAAGAGAAGGCTATGCTTTCTGATAAGCAACTCACTTAGTACAACACAATGATTATCTCATCGTTGTATTGGCGAACAACAAAATTGTAATGATGCACCGTGTCATACCGTATCACACTCTGTCTCTTGTTGGAAGGCACTCTATAAAGTCAAAATTGGTTAAAAGGTTATTGTGATATGTGTTTCTTATAGGAAGGCACTCTATAAAGCCAGAAAGAGAAAGGTTAGTATCTTTATGTTATTCGTGAAAATATTACTTTTATTTATCATACAAGTGATATGGTTAAATGTTATAACAATAAATTGTGCTTTGTCTAATTATGATCCAATGTCAGAAGCGTTCATCGTGAGCTATAACAAAATGCCACAGCCGTAAATCGTGCTGTGGCTAGTTATAGATAAATGTCAGAGATATTTATCGTGGGCTGACTATTTTTTATTTACAGCCAGGCATTTCGATTATCAAATCTGGTGAAATACGATTGCGGAACCAATTTGTAGAATTTTGCGTCTGCAATTGAAGAAATGTGAATGAATGCATGGTCATGATGGAATGAAAAACTGATTGTTTGATACGACCGAAACAAAGAAACTAATGAACACTTCTGTCGGAAATTTTAACAGTAATCCTGAGAATGATCAAACTTTTCTAAAATTATAGCAGATTGATATTTGTGGAATCATTTCTGTATTAGAGCGAGAATTTTTCGAACTTATATCCTCGTATAAGTCAACATATCAATAATAATTGTATATTAGAATTACAATAAAAATAGCATGTTTCATTAAAAAAACATGGATATGACCTTGAGCTGACCCTGCAGACACCATCCAAGGTCAAACTGAATGTCATTAAATAACTTCTTTGAAATCTTACAACTTTTGTCTGAAGCGTTTCTTCCAAAAACATTATGTAAGGGCCTTAGCACAAGGATGACCGTAATTGAGTCGTAGAATGTGAATCACAGTCACAGATCGTACTATATTTTGGCGTATTATGTATGCCGATACATAAGTACAATTCACATTCTTTCACGATTAGTTATAGTCATCTTTATGTTGATCTCATAAATCCGGGGTCTTTTTGAACACCCTTTATATATGTTATACCTACTATACACCAAATATATATGTTACATATATAAATGTGCTATACATATATATAACATACATTACACGGCCAATAATCATATGCATAATTTTCGTATAACACTGTACATTTATGAAATATATATAAGTATATCATATTCAAAGTGTTTGGCTAATGGCTAATGGCTAATACATCAGTACACTGTTAGTAATGAAAATCCATAATTTACATTATGTATATTAGATTTTCGGTACTGGCAATATATAGCAGTATACATAATAGTATTTTTCTCTACTTCGAAGGCCTACTTTACCTCTTTTTTCTACATTTAATAAAAAGAGATATGTTTTTTATGGTCAAATGTACAGATATTAATGATATATGCTTTTATATTTTCAATATCAGTGGTCCTTCGAGCTGGATTTCACGTCTGACCATTACGTCCAGCATTCGAAAATTGTTACGTTTGTTAACGCACCGCAATATCAACCGAATCTCAAGGTTACCAAAGAGACGATTTCAAAGATGGCTGATCTTCGCCGAGCACGAGGCTATACAAAGGCAAGATTAACGAGATTACGAACGAGAGTGACACAAGCCAATGATGGGACAGGCATTGAGCTTGACGAGAAACAAGCAGAGGCAAGGCTGGAGAAATTAGAAGATACGTATAACGATTTCGAGTCCATACAAAAGCAATTACTACAAAAAGAGGGCGAATTCAACGACGAGGATGCACTAGAGCAAGAATACTTCGAAGAAAGGTATTATGAGGTAAAATCTTTGTTAAAGCGATGCATGAAGCTATCGCCGGCGTCGGTACGCTGTACCGCGAAAAACAGACGCGGTCACTTGGCTGTTGCAAACCGAGCTCATGGAACAAATGCGTCACAATGCTCAGCACGAAGGCGCGGACGCCATGACACTGCGTAGTAATAACGAGATGTTGTCGGCCATTCTCACGCGACAAACCGACATACTTGACCGTGTGACAAACAATGCAGACATGATTAGATACTAGAATAAGATAAGACACAGATACTAGAGTAAAGTTGCCTACCATCAAACTACCGAGGTTTGATGGCAAAATCGAGGATTAGAAAGCTTTTCCTGACAGCTTTCGATCAATCATACATGTCAGACCGCAACTGTCTGAAAGTCAAAAAGTTTCAATATTTAGTTTTGTCAATCTCAGGGGTCACCGCTAAAATTATTGAGTCAATCGAGCTAACGGGTCAAAATTATTCGACGGCTTGGGAATTACTGCTAAGTAGATATGATGATCTAAGGTCGCTCAAGAAAAAACATATTGAATGTTTGTTCACAATGTCTGTCGTAGCTAAAGAGTCAGCGAAGGCTCTTCGCGAGTTAGTTGATTATACTTCCAGACACCTACGCATATTAAAGATTTTAGGATTACCTACCGATTCTTGGGATGATCTGATCATGCACACGATGGAAGACAAGTTCGATGTGAAAACTCTTCGAGCACGGGAAGAGGAAACAAAGTCTAGCGAAATAGTGACATCAAACGACATGCTGGAATTTCTAAAAAATAGAAGCCCCATTCTAGAGCGCATCGAGTGGCGATCGAATGACAGGGCTCTCAAGGAAAGGGAGCTGCGTAGCAAGGGTTCTCATGGGCACTCTAAATCTCAAGTTGGAAACAAAAGTGCTGCAAATCTCAAAACAAGTTCTCTAACCTCTTCTCTGAATACAGGTAAGTGTTACCTTTGCGATGGATCACATCTTTTATTCGTTTGTGAGAAATTTCTAGTTCTGTCGGTGGCCGATCGCATCAAGAAAGTTAGGTGTCTAAAGCTATGCATAAATTGCCTCAGAAACGACCATTATGTAAAGGCATGCAAAAGGGGTTCCTGTCGAGAACGTAATGGGAGGCACAATACACTATGTCATCAATTACAGGCTGACAAGGACTCAACAAAATCAAAGCCGCAGGACAACAATCATCAATTAGTTGCTAATGTAGCGGTTAATCACGCATATCACAAGGTAAAAAGGCGACGAATTCTCATGGCCACTGCAAGATTAGAAGCAACGCGATGTAATGGCTCGCTAATTCCGATTCGCGTACTTCTTGATAGTGCCAGTGAGGCAAATTTTGTCATTCAAGCTGCGTACAACAAACTAGAGCTGAAAAGAAATAGGGCTTTCGAAATTGTAACCAGTAAACGAGGTTGAAAACAAGATTCACAGTATTTGCGAAGTTCATGTAAAGTCGAGGTGCTCCAATGTCCAAGCCAATGTTCAATGTCTGATCGTATCCAAAATTACCAAGAATTTGCCGTCCACGAATATAGATCGTGACAAGCTACAGATACCGAGTAATCTTGTATTAGCTGACTCAGAATTCCACAATAACGGTTCAATAGACATGTTGCAGAATATTTCTTTGACTTGTTAGACGCGGGTAAAATCGAGCTTGGGCAGGATCAGCTAGTTTTACAAAATACGAAACTTGGATGGATCATAGCAGGTTTCGTTCCGATAACGGTCTGCAGGGATTCGGCAGGGGAGCGACAAGCGCCTTGGTTTGTTCGGTGGAGCCTTGCGATGTATTAAAGCAATGCCTGGAAAGATTCTGGAAATTGGAGAATTACGACAGCGACGAAACAAGAGCGTTCTCGATAGACGAGAAAAGATGCGAGCAGCATTTCGAGCAAACTGTCACGCGAACAAGCAATGGTAGATTCATGATAAAATTACCTTTCCGCGATGCGGAATTTACCTATTGGTGATAACCGAGAAGTAGCTTTGAAGCGTTTAATGCATTTGGAACGCACATTCAAGAACAATGAAGTCATGCAAGATCGTTATGTTAAGTTCATGCGAGAATATAATATATCGAGTTAGATCACATATCAGTCCTGAAACCTCCGCTTGACGATTGCAAAGGGGCGGTCTATTTGCCTCATTATGGGGTGTTAAAGGAATCTGTACTAGTACTAGTACAAAATTACGTGTTGTATTTGATGCATCCGCCAAAAATAATAAGGGCGTGTCTTTAAATGACGCTCTTCTGATCGGACCCGTTTTACAAGATGACTTAATCGACATAATTCGTTTTCGTACTTATAAAATCGCTTTAACTGCCGACTTACAGAAAATGTATCGCCAGGTATTGGTTCAGGAAGACGATCGCAATTTTCAACGAATTTTATGGAGATTTTCGCCTGAGCAACCTGTACAAGATTATCGCTTAAATACTGTTACGTATGGCCAAGCCTGTGTGTCTTACTTGGCGGTACATTGCTTGAGACAATTAGGTGAGGAAGGTAAAGAGAGTTATTTGCTAGCGTTCCATACTCTATTGAATGATACTTATGTCGACGATATAATTTTGGGGGCAACGATTGAAAATGCTCGTTCTTTGTAAGAACAGTTAACCATGTTATTACAAAAAGGAGGATTTGAAGCGCACAAATGGTGCTCTAATTCTGACGACGCACTGAAAGGAGTTCCACACGAGCTCTGCGAATCTGATTCTAGTTTCAAGATTGATGCGAATGATACTATTCGAGCTTTGAAGCTCGAATGAAATTCAAATTCGAACAGACTTCAATTTACTACAAATACAATAGGTCATGCGTCCACAAAGCGCGAGATGCTGTCCGCAATTGGTAAATTATTCGATCCTCTGGGTTTGATAGACCCCATTTTAACGGTAGCTAAAATCCTGATGCAGTCTTTGGGAAATCAAGACATACTGGGACGATCCACTTCCAGATTCGGTGCTAGACAAATGGAAGGAATTCCGAGATTCCTTAAATAATACTCACGAGTTATATGTTCCTCGATTAGTTGTAAGTGTATCAAAGGATTGTCGATATTCCATGTTTGGATTTTGCGACGCTTCCGAGAAAGCATATGGCGCATGTATCTACATACGATCGGTAAGCAAATCCAGCGGTGAAACGACGGTTAGGTTATTATGCGAGAAAGCGAGGATAGCCCCTTTAAAGAAGCAATCTATATCTAGGTTAGAACTATGTAGCGCGTTGTTACTATCTAAACTGATCAATAATGTATAACACGCCATTCACATTGAAATCGATGAAATACGGGCATGGTCTGATTCCATGGTCGTGCTGTACTGGCTTCGCGGCGACGTAGCGCGTTGGAAATCTTTCGTATCCAACCGTGTGTCGGAAATTAGCGAAATACTGCCTGCTATTTATTAGAACCATGTAAGAGGTTCGGAGAATCCTGCAGATCTGATCTCAAGAGAAGTTTCACCTGCTCAGCTGAAGGATAATTCCTTATGGTGGAATAGCCCTAAATGGTTGTCATATATTCGTCCTGTTACAAGCGAAGGAAATCTCGATTTGGAATTTGCCGAGGATGCCGTATACAGTGCCGAGATTGAAGCCAAGCAACTCACTACAGTTTGCAATCTCATCGTACCTCAATTATTGGTTTCCAATGAGACAATTAACATACTCATCACGAACTGCTCAACGTTCACAAAGATTGAGCGAATACTTGCCTATTGCATTAGATTTCTTCATAATTGCCGCAAAGAACATGAAGATCGAGAACTATCTAAATTGACTCTACCTGAATTGGAGTTAGCAAGACACGAGCATTCACAACGTGTCTACTTCGCGGAAGAGCTAAAATGCCTTCAAAACAAACGAGAATTAAGCAGAATTAGCCCATTACTTCACACCCATTTCTAGACGAACATGATATAATCAGGGTGGGCGGACGACTTCAGGCGGCGCCTTGGAGTTTCGAAAGGAAACATCCCATCTTACTGCCCGCACAATGCAGGATCACACGTTTGCTGATCGAAAGAGAACATCGCGCTCTATTGCTAATCCACAATTGTTGTTGGCATCAATACGCCAGCAATACTGGCCGCTAAACGCAAGAAATTTGGTGCGTCAGATTTGCCGTTTCTGTGTCTGGTATGCTAGACATAACCCAAGAGGACTAACCCAAGCGATGGGATCCCTTCCCAGCGATAGAGTACAGCCATCCAGAGCGTTCGCTGTCACTGAGGTCGATTTTGCTGGCCCAATTATTACCCTTGTCAATAAAGGACGAGGTCGGAAAACATGCAAATCCTACATAGCATTATTTACATGCTTCGCCAAAGCTATTCATTTCGAGACTACAAGTGAGTTATCTACGACGGCCTTCCTAGCCACTTTACGCCGCTTCATTGGTCGGCGAAATTCGGCTCGAAAGATTTGCCGCGATAACGCTACCAATTTTATGAGTGCTAAACGCGAGTTACAAGAGCGCTTTTCTCCGCACATCCATCAAGGGGAAGTTGGCGACGCGTTGCAGGAGAGAGGCATAGAATGCCTCTTCGGAACCATATTCGCCGCATCTAGGAGATCTGTGAGAAGCAGGAGTCAAATCCCGTAAATATTATCTCCGCAGAATCATGGGCAATACTTTATTTACCTTTGAGGAAATTGACAACGTCTCTTGTGCAGATTGAAGCATGCTTGAATTCGAGACCGTTGTCACCACTATCCTCTGATCCTTCTGATCTGGAACCTTTAAGCCAGGACATTTCCTCATAGGAGAACCACTAACCAGTCTTTCGGACAACGATCTAGCTGATATAAAAATCAACCGCCTTGATAGGTGGGAGATGGTTCAACGCTCGGTCCAATAATTTTGGAAACGGTGGACGGCCGAACGTGTTCAACTTGCAAAGCCGCGTCAAGTAAAAAACTCGCCAGGAAAATCTCCAAGTCAACGACCTCGTGCTATTAAAGGAGGATAATCTTCCATCGTTAAAATGGAGAATTGGACGCGTTACCGAAATTCATCCTGGCAAGGACAATTTAGTACGCGTCGCGACGGTGCGCCCACTGGTATCGTTAAACGTGCAATTGTTAAACTTTGCAAATTAGCAGTGAATGATTCTATAAAGGAAGATTAATTGATTAATCTTGGTGGGCGGTGTGTTAGCGCATTGACTATTTATGTTATTCATTCATTCGATGTAAGCGCTCCGCGCCCGCGCGCGTTAGTTGATAAGTCATGGTAAGGCCCGTTACCGAGAGAGGGAGTCGCCTCGCGAGTGTACACGGGTATTGGCGCGACGGTAGCGAGTGTGGTGACGCTGAGTCACTTCCATGCGAGACGAGAAGGCGTGCAGAAGTCCGCGATTGCTATTAAAGATAAAGGTGGTGAAAACTGTATCGAGTTAACCATTCACACATACAAAACAATCAGAATATACATAAAACTAACATAAATCAAAGCTAATAAGATGATCAGACGTAACATTTAAAAAAAAATAATCAAATTACGAATCTTCTGATAAATAATATCTTCTTTACTTTGTACATTTTAACTTACTTTGGAGTCCTCTTCAGCAATATATAGTAAATATATTACGAAAAGCTTACAAATACGAAAAGATTATCATTCACAAATTGCCAGAGATGAAGTGATATAAAATTTTAGTAGATAGAGAGCGTGTCAAGAAGCTTGGAGAATTGATCACAAAATTACATTTATATAAATCTATCTACTAAAATTTCACTTCACCTTTGCCAATTTATGAATGATACAATCTTTTGGATATGTGAGTTTTTCGTTGTATATCTGTATTGCTTCATTAACCTTGATTTATGTTAGTTATATAGCACATTTTGTAGATTTAAAGTCTCCTATATAATAATTGTTTTTCTCAAAATTAGAATATTGCATGAATGTGTATTATGATGTGTGAATATTTACACAAATTAGAGCTAGAAGTAATTTATGCTGAGGTATTCATGCAGATATTCCCTATGTTTATTTCTATAAAATATTGCAATTAAATTTTATGTACATATATACATATTATATTTTATATGTATACGTACAATTTTAATATTGCATATTTAAACATAGGGAATGCATAAATAGCTTAGCATAAATAACTTCTTTCTGTAACGTGTGTATATTCACACATTATAGTATACATATATACGCAATATTATATAATACAGGATATGTCACCAAAATCTGGACAAATCAAACCATTTCTTTAAACAAAATGTTTTTAATAAAAAATTAAATATTACAAAAAATCCTTTTACATAGCACTTGAGGGATCCCTGTAGAGCACAATTATTCGATATATCACCCAGTTTGAATGACGGCCTCTATTCTTCATTTGAAGAGTTCGCACACACGATATAATGTAGCGTTGTCCATGCCGACGAATGCTGTCTCAATAGCGGTCCTTAATGACATCACATTGGAATGCCGAGACTTGTTTGTGACCCTTTCAACTACGCTCCATATGTAGTAGTCCAAGGGATTTAAATCTGGGCTGTTGGGAGGCCAGAATGAGAGCCGAGGCGAGCAACTCGGCTTGTCCTGGCAGTCTCAGAAAGCATCTGTCGTAACTTTAATATGTATGATTTGTATCGAAGGTCCTTCTCGGCAATTCGACGCATTATTGGCTCGCTTACACCAACAATCGATGCTAACTTTCGCAACGATTGCCCTGGGTTATCCAAAATTAGCGCTTGAGCCTTTTCAACGACTGCGAGGGGGGAGGGGGGTCTTTGCGGTGCGTTTTTTCAAGTGACTTTTCGCTGACATACTGGAATCTTTGTTGGACTATTCTAAAGCCGTATATTTTGCCATAATGTCATAAACGGTGATTTCGGGTATCCAAAGAATTATTTCTGTTGCTGAGCGCGAAGGCCTTCGATGATCGCGGCTCTCCGATTATATTTCGCACTTGGTTTTAATATCGCGGCCATTTTGAGAATGTGATTGTTTACTAGAAGCATCAGGCTTTCTCGGACGCCAACAACAATTTTTGGCGGAGGCACAATATAGCTGAAAATTTAAATTGAAATTTGTCCGGATTTTGGTAACGCACCCTGTATTCCCTATATATGTGTAATTTAAGTACATATACCACTAATACCTGTATATTTTAACATGAGTAATTTCTACAGCTTTTTATTAAACGTAACAAAAAATGGAGTAGTTTCACGTATATTATATATGAAATATATTTATGTATTGCTACATATTAAATCCTGACTTAAAATGACATTGTACGAAAGGAACAATGCTATTACGGCTATGTATCAATGTACACTGTCAATACTGAAAATCTATAGGTACGTACCTAGCAAACGAGAATGGATTGAAATGAATTAAAATGGATTCAGATTTTCAGAAATATTGATTTACGAATGTTAAAATGAATGCTTTTCAATCCTGAATGCATTTTTATTCATTTATAATTGCATGGAGCATATCTCTATACTTTCAATCTAAAAATAATATTAGCTTTTTCTGTGCACAAATAACACATTGTGAATACTGTTCAATTCAAAATTTTGAATAGGAAATACAGTTTTTCGATTGCATCCAGTTGAATCCAATTGAATCCAATTAAATCCAAAAAAAAGTATTCGCTATTTATAATACCCATTCAGACAGAAAAAAATTTCAATCCATTTTAATCCATTCTTGTTTGCTAGGAATATTATAATACATATTTTCAGTACTCGCAGTCTATATCGGTACATAGTCGTAGTATCACTTTTTCCTATAAAAACAATCGAAGTCAAAACGTGGTTAAACTGAAAACAGTGTGATTGAAAAGGCATACACCACGAGCACACGATGTTAGTAGCGAAATATTTATATTTTAATAGATTATCATAGAATAAAAACAATACAATAAAATAGATGTTTCGGCCTTATATCAGGCCATCTTCAGTATTATAAAATTAATATATGTGTTGTAACTTTCATACATGTTGAGAACACCTAATTTCGAATAAATTTTATTCACGTTATAATAATGAAATAAAACATTTTTCAATTATTTTTTCGAAGAGCTTGACGCTCAGGTTATTATTATAAAAAATTTTTTCAATCCATAAAATCATGTCAAATACTCCAGATACCAATTGTCGTTTTTTTGTCATAACAGTTAATCGAACTTATTGAAACATATAATTTCCAGATTCTATTAAATGTGAAATTTATTAATAATGATAATAGCTCTTCAATTGAAAAAATAAATTTAACTGTGATATATATATAAATTATGATACCTGTGTTAACAATAAGTTGAGTTGTGGAATCCAAGACTTAGAAAACTATATTGAACTGCTCAAGAGTCGAAAACAAAATATCTAACTCTAATCATGAAAGACGGTTTATATACAATTTATGTCTCGCGGGTGGAAAATTCTAGAATTATATGGAACAAGTTATGTTTAACAAGGGCAAGTATACTTCTGGTTTTTTCATGTCATTTTGTTTATTTATTCCGTTATTTTGTTTCTTTATGAAGATTATTTCTGACGTTAGTCTCTTTTGAAAGAATGGTTCTATATCTAATATCTAAATATTATCCCAATTCAATTTGTGACAATATTCAAATTAATATGAGACCACATTGTGAGCGCTATTTAATTTTTTAATGTTAGTTTTATGTTCATTTATTTTACTTTTAACTTTCCTTTTGGCTCACATAAGTTTGCCTTTGTTGATAAGACTCTCGAGCTCGAGCTCGCTATCGCTGAGTCATCGGTGACTCATGAATAGTTAATTCGCATATTAATCGGTGCATAATAATTATCTCAAATATTATTTAGATATTCATTTTCTCTTAAACTAACGGCAAAAATATCGGACCTTAATTAAATTGTTTTTTAGGGCTTCCTCTTTAATTTATAAAAGTTTAAAGTCTTAATCTTTGTTAATTTATGGCCAAATCAATTATTTATAATGATAACTATGAAAATCAATAACTCTTAAACAATAATTGATTAAGAGCTGGTTCTTTGCATAAACAATTGTCATGAGTCCTTGTTCAATTTAAAATCATTATTTACTTGCTACATGTTTTTATTGGCGAGTTATTAATAATAGATAATTTTAATTAATTAATTAATTAATAACTTCTCAATGGTGAATGTTAGCGATCTCGAATCTTTTAAATAATAATACTGGCCTTATCTGCTTCGTTAGATAATAATTTATTTATAGGAAAAATTGTTAATTAAGACCATAGATAATTCTAGATATTTTAGAGAGATATAATATTCCAGAGATCGATACTAATATGTGACGATGAACCATCGGGTGACTTCATATATGAGTATTTTTCCTTGCCTATAATATAATATAGTTATTTAATTGTAAAATAGAATATCTCGTAAATTATTAATATTAAAAATATCGAACTTTGACTGTAATATTTATGATCTTTAATAGTGGACGCGATTTCTTAATCCTTGTTGATTTAGCAACAATCGAATTTATTTGTAATAAACTTTAAAATTTGATAGTTTCAAGCGGGTACTTTTTTACAATGACAAAGAAATAAATAAAGCTAAATGCTGTAAATTTTTATTATTAATTGTATTAATAAATTATATTAAATATGTTATTGCGCATTGGTGGACAATAATAAATTTTATTCAAAAGTATAATGATGATGATCATAAATATATCTTTTCATTATTATTTAAATGATATTTTGGACTATACTTCAATTTTAAAAGTTAAGTAACTGTTCCATACTATTACTAATACAAATAATACATTACTAGACTAATTGACACTGTTGTAATTATATATATTTTAAATTTAGATTAGTGAGACAACGTTCATTGAATCTAATTACTCTTGAATCAATATTATATTGGGATGTGTCCCAAAATATTTAAAATAAAGAATACAATGAAAATATATAGTACAATTATAATTAATATGTATATGCAACACAAATAGTGTCCAACATGCTTACATGTATTAATAACATCATTTATTTAGTTTTTAAATATAAAATATCTGTCGTTCAAATAATTATATTGAAATAACTTTATGTTTCTTATGTAATTTGATCAAAATATCATTTACGCGAGACAATTGCTACGATCAACTTGATGGTTTCACACAATAGTACGCGCACATAGTACATTTTTGGAAAAGAAATATCGTCTCAAATTAGGAATGCGAGTCTCTCTCTCTCTCTCTCTCTCTCTCGCTCACTCTCTCTCTCTCTCTCTCTCGCTCGCTCACTCTCTCTCTATCTTTCACTCACTCACTCACTCACTCACTCATTCACTCACTTTCTCAATTGCTCACTCACTCAATCATTCAATCTCTCACTCTTTTACTTATCATGTCAAGATGATTTAATAATTCCAAATTTTCATGAAAGGCCGGAATTCTGATGAATTTTTTCGATAGAATTCCAAACAGTGGACTTCCAAACAATTAAGTGTTTCTTTTAATAAATTTAAATAATCACGCACAACACTAACTGTATAACTCGTTTAAGGAAATGAGAAATTTATTAATGAAATTGAATTAATTACTATCAATTACTGCCGATTAATTACTTAATAGCGGTCGAAAATCGTGCGAAGAAACACATGTTCTTGTCACACAACATACATTTACGAAGAAACGTATGTATACACAACACGCGTTTATCCGATGATAGCAAGCAGTCGACTTATCATATTTAACTATACAGAGGATATTAAAAGAAGAAAAATTGCACGCATTTCATTACATCCCCGTGGAACATTTGAGAGAAGAAGAAAGAGATCCTCTAAGAAAGAGATTTTATCCTCTAAGAAAGAGATTTTATCCTCTAAGAAAGAGATTTTGCGACGACTTTTTAAGAAAAGTAGATTGAGATCCCAAATTTCCTTCTCGTGTAATATTTAGCGACGAATCGCTATTTACACGAAGGAATATTAAATTCTCACAATATGCATTTATGAAGTGAGGAAAATCCGAGAATTACGCGATTAAGGAACTTTCAAATACGTTGGGAGATTAATATCTTGGCGGGAATTTTGGGAACTGAAATATTAGGTCCCATTATTCTCTAGATATTTTAAACGGCGTAATGTAGCAAGACGGCGCTGGGCCACATAACGTCAGAATTGTGACGGCTTATTTGAACGAGCAATTTCCGAGACGGTATGGGCCAATACGTTGGCCCGCAAGATCTCCAGACCTTAATCCTCTGGATTTATTTTTCTGGGGCTGCTGCAAAGAGTTAATTTATAAAACGTTTCCTGAAGACGCAGAAGATCTAGAAACAAGATTGCGATATGTCATACGGGCTATCGAAGAGGATGTTACATGTACAAAGAAAATGTACAAAGAAATTTGTTGAGACGCATGCAAGCCTGCATTATGATGGATGGTGGTCATTTTGAACAACTTTTATAAAATTTTTTCTTCCATCCTTTTCAGGGCGTTTAAAGCAATCCGCTCTTTTCAGAGAGCATTCAAAACAATCCATTCTTTTCAGGGCGATCGAAAGCAATCCGTCCTTTTTAAGGCGACTAATACGTTTTTACCTGGAATATTTCTCGTAAGGCAAAGAAAAATGAAAAGTGAAAATAGAAAAGAATGAGAGAAACGTACGGGAAATATTAACTCTGCAAAAAACGAGTAACATGCAATATTATTTCATCGTTAATCTTTCATCGTTGATCTTTCATCGTTTGCAAATGGAATGGTTATATTTTGAATTTTTGTGACGCTTCAATTAATCACGCGTTCACGTTGAACAGCGATACTTTAGTTCATGAAGAATCTTTCCTAGTCGTAACTTATCAACCCATAAAATTAATACATTAAGTCGATAAGTCAGATTATACTATGATCATGTGAATCTGCGTGCATTTGGCTGTTCAACCATAACCAATAAAATCAGTGCACGACAGTTTGCCACTGCTTGCCACGTCGAGTAACATGTGTTGTGTAATAGTCATTGGGTATGAACACTCGCTCTTGGAAAAAATAAAGCTCTATTTCTTCGCCATCTGGACGAATAGACACAGTTTTGGAAACTAAATTGCAGAATTCTTCTACTCAATGGATAAAGTGGTCAAATGAGCCATTCATAGGCCAAAGTAATGAACTCCACTTCGAATTTTTTAAAATTTTAATGTCAAAGCATCAATGAAGTGATTTGGCAATAAAATTTTTAAAAAATTCGAAATGGAGTTCATCACTTTGATCTGTGAATAGCTGAAATGTGGAATATTTTTTGTTCAATAATTTTATAGTTTCGAATAAATAAATAAAAGTTACAAATTGATATTTGAATCATTTATTACACATAAAAAAATTGATCGTAAAAAAATAATAATTTTTTTTACATGTTTTATTTTGTATATAGATACAGCCTTGGCCAAAAATATTAGGTATGTTATTAAGCTTATGTATAGTTTTAATTGAAATATATTGACAGTAACCATATGCCGTAATCTGTAAGAATTGATTAATCACAGTCGAATATTCTCCTCTCATTCGGGTAAACTATAAAGACTGTTTTTGGGAATACTCGACTGTGATTAGTCAATTCTTACAGATTACGATTACGGCCAGTATAAACATTCCTTTATTCTTAGATAAATATCTATCTTTGGTTAAGGCTGTTTATTATTCTAAAGAATACAAAAGAATGTCTGCATTCTCCCTCCCCCCCATATTTATTAATATATCAATTCTGAAATTCTATAGTATTACGTGCATTGTAGATTTTTACTGTGAAAGTTAATATTGGAATGCAGGTTTAATTATAATTTAATTTAATATAATGTATAAAACCTGCATTCCGATATTAAGTGTCACAGTGAAAATCTACAGTGCATATGATACTGTAACTCAACATCTTCCTTTGTAATTTATTTAGTAGCAATATATTTAGTAGAAATATAACTGTATAAGCCAAAAAATTAAAGAGAGAGAGAGAGAGAGAGAGAGAGAGAGACTTAGAACTACTATAACTATTATAGAAAGCTTATGCATGGTAACCAGCGATCCAATATTTAAAAATTCAAGGTTTTTTTTCCAATTTTCCAGAATTCAAGGTTTGCTGACCATCCTGTTATATTTCCCATATAACGAAGAACTGATTCAAGACGCATTCGTAGGATTTTAAAGTCTCAGGAATACTTCAGAATGTTTTTCGCTATGTCGGTTCGCAATGATTATCCAGTTGTAGAATTTTCTAAACATTTTATCGACAATTGTCGCTATCGTTAACTAATGACAACCAATGAGAGCCGTGCTTTCCTCCAAAATTGGCCTGCCATTGGCTGTCGCTAGTTAACGATAACAACAATCGTCGATTAGAAAGACATTTATGCCCATTTCAATGTAGATTAACTTTAATCTCAATTTAATTTTCTCTTCATCTTTTTCTTGTTCTAAAAATTAGAAAAAGATGAACAGTAAGTGTTATGTTTCTTAATTGATGATTGAAGGAAACACAATGATTATCAATAAGAGTGATAACTTTATTTGTATATTCTAAATATGTTGGATATAAAGTGAATGAAGCGTGTATGAGTTGAGTCTGTTCTTGTTCTCGTTTTTTGGTGCTGCTCTGTCTTATTTGGCAGCAACACCTCCCCTTCTTTTTAAAGAACATCCTACGTCCTCGTATCGTATTGGAGGGCGTCTCTTACGACCAGAGCATCTGAGTGGCTGTAATAGTAAACCTAAAACAGACTTGGTTAATTGTAGGACAGTTAACGTCGGAGATGTTGTCCAGAATTGCGAATTGAGACTCTAAGGTTGTCATCTCCGGTTTAGCTTGCCCTTCAATTGAAAGATCAAAGGTCTCCAATAAGATGTCTAATAGCATCTGATTATCTTGTGGAGATTCTTTAGTTCCAATAGAAAAATGGGGTCTCAATTAATGCATGAGCTCTGACTAAGCATTGTTTCGTCTGGACTAATACATTATATAAAACTCGTCTGATGCGTTCTATAATTTTTCCTGGAATCCACTTCCATTTGTTGTTATTATAGATCTTGACGTAAACTTCTGAATCTACTTCAAATGCCTTGGATTTTATTCCATGTTTGCGGTTGAACTGTTGTTCTTGACGTAGTTTAGTGTCGTCTTTCTGCGGCTGTTGGCGGATGAGTGATTTAAGTAAATCCAAAACTGTGCACATAGGTCTGCCCATCAGTGCCTCAGCAGGAGAGACTTTGTTAGGAACGTTTACGTTAGGTGTATCTGTATTGTTTGAGAAATGTAGGTAATTGATTGCAGATGTTCTCCTCGCTGATGAGTTTTAAGTCCCTTCTTAAAGATATCCACAAATCTCTCGGCTTGGCCATTTGAGCTGGGATGAAAAGGCGGTGTACGTAAGTGCTGTATACAGTATGACAGACAAAATGATTGGAATGTTTCGGAAGTAAACTGAATTCCATTATCGGACCATTAACCAGAGTTTCCGATATACCGAAACGAGCGAAAATATTCTCCATGATTTCGACGGTGCGTTGAGCTGTGATAGTTTTGGTTGGATAAATTTCTGGCTATTTTGAAAAAGTGTCGACAATGATTAGATAATATTCCCCGTTCATGGATCCAGCAATCTGCGTGAAGACGTTGCCAAAGATACGTAGGTGTGTGCCAGCTTGAAAGTGGAACTTTAACTGGGGATTTTGCAGCTAAAGTGCAGTTATGACAAGCCTTGTTCGATTTCCTTGTCTATCTGAGGCCAATATACATAAGAACGTACGATGGCCTTCATGTGTTCCATTCCTGGATATCCTTTGTGCAATTGTTTGAGAATGGGTCCTCGATATTGAGCCAGAATTATGAGTCGTTCCTTGAATAGTAGGCAATTTTGTACTACTGAAAAAGTTTCTTTGCGATTGAAAAAGGACTTGAATGAGATGAGGTCTGAATGAGATGCCACAGATGTTGGCCAGTTTGAGGTTGTGTAAGCAATAATTGTATTGTAAAATCATATATTGTTCTGTAGCTATTTTTATTTTATCAAATGTTATAGGAATGAATTGTAGTAAACCTGTAAAACCGTGAATATTTCTTCCTCCATTGTGACTGAAGTGATGACGAAGTCCTCTTCTGATTTGTGATAATTATTGATCAGACGAGATAACATGTCGACATGACCAAATTCAGACGTTTTGACATATTCGATTTCAAAATCGTAGGCAAGTAATTGGCAAGTGCCTAACGTTGAAGTCAATTAGCAGTGTAAATAGGTATTCTGTGGCACAAAAACGTGATCAGTAGCTCTTTGAAACTGTATCATAAAAATAATAAAGTAATATTTTAAAAGTACATTACATTCTGTAAAATGCATTAAGTTATTAATATGATGTTCAATCACCATTATTAAGAAAATACAATATTATGTAGGAAGGAAAATATTTTCATGACAATTTGCTGGAAGGTATGATCGCAGCATGTTTCTTATACTATGACGTTTTTAAGATACACGTCCGCGCGTGAGCGGTTCGGCCGTCAAGCGTCGAGTGGTTGTGAAGGAAAAGTAGGCAGCATTTCAGAAATCGGCCCGAAATGCGCAACTAATTATGAGTACATTGAAGTACACGTATATAATTTCTGAAATTTTATAAAAAGTACATTTGGAGTAATATATTTATATTAATAACGTTATTTATTAAATAAAAATTATGAAAAAGGAAAAATATCGAACATAAGATCTTTAATATTCTTATCTTGCACTCAACGCCCGAAACCACGCTGAGTTCTTGATCACCTCAATGAACGCGGTACATACAGTGCACAGAAAGTCGTAAACTATTATATCTCATCAATGTTTATGTTTTGAAATCATTTTTGCTATTATACGTTAATGAGAAAGATATATGATTAATATAATTTAATAAAAAGAAAATGAAAGAATTTTAATTCACAAACACGGTTGCCAGTTCTCCGTTTTTTTTTGCTAGACTTCGGTTGCTTGGACTAATATTTAATACTCCAGACAATAAAAATTGGAGATTTTCACATCTGCTGGAGTATTGAATATTAGTCCAAGAAACCGAAGTCTGTCAAAAAAAAAACGGAAAACTGGCAACCGTGTTTGTGATTTAAAATTCTTTCAATTTCTATTATTTCGATAGAGCGAGAGAGAGAAAAAACAAAAACGGATAGAAGCTCCGATTGTAATCGGTGAATCTCCGCGCTGACACGCCGAACTGGGTTCGTCTAGCAAAACAATGAGTCTGTCTCTGTCCTTCTCTCTGTGGTCGCTTGTTTCTAGCGACCGAAAATATTTTCTCGGCGATCTCGACCGCTTTGCGTGTATCATAAGGGGGAAAAAGACATTCTAGATAATACATAATTTTTATTAAATTATATTAATCCTTTGCCCTACGATGGCGCGTGCCATAATTAACAGCCTGGAACGTGTTGTTTATGTTTGGCCCGATAGACGTACCACGGCTCTCATCAATGATACTTATGTTTGGCCCGATTTCTTTACCACGAGTCTCACACGATATTATAAGTGAAAGAGTTAATCATATACCTTTCTCATTAATATATAATAGCAAAAATGATTTCAAAACGTGATAGTTAACGAGATATAGTTTACGATTTTCCGTGTATTTTATGTACCACGTTCATAGATGCGGTCTACAAAAACTCAGCGTGGTCTCGGGCGTTAGGTGCGAGATCAGAATGTTGAGGATCCTATGTTCAATCCTGCTTTTTCCTTTTTTTCTTAATTTTTTTTTTAAACAAATAACGTTATTAATGAACATATTACTCCAAATATATTTTTATAAAATTATAGAAATTATATGTGTACTTCAGTGTGCTCGGAACTAGTTACACATTTCGAGCCAATTTCTGAAGTGCTGCCTATTTTTCCTTTACAACCGCTCAACAGTCGATGGCTGAACCGCTGGATAGGGCGCGGACGTGCATCTCAGGAGCGTCACAGTATAAGAAACATGCTGCTATCATACCTTCCAACATGAAAATTACCATGACAACATTTTATCATGAAAATATTTTCCTTTCTACATAATTGTTATTTTTTTAATAATAGTGATTGAACATCATATTAATATGTAAATATATTTTACTGAATATCATGTACTTTTAAAATATTACTTTATTATTTTTATGATACATTCGGTTTTCTTTCAAAGAGCTACTGACCACGCTTATGTGCCACAAAATGTAATATCTTTTAATATAGAATACTGATAATATCAATTTAAGGCTAATAAGTGTCGACACAGATGCGTAATTTTAAACTGGAATGATAATTTACCTCCAATAATTTCACCATGTCTTCTTTATTCAACATGTGAATAAAGAAGGCATATTGAATAAAGAAAACATCACAGAAGACTAAGGAAAGTAAAGGATTGATAATTTTCTGGAAGGTACGGTCGCAGCATATTTCTTAGTGCAATGCTCCTGAGATATACATCCGCGCGTGATCCGGTGCGGCTCGGCCGTCGAGCATTGAGCGGCGGGGGGGGGGGGAAGGGGGGGNAAGTCGGTCCAAAATTTAACATGTACTCCAATAACTATAGGAAGAATATCGAATCAATAGATAAATAAAAAATTATTTGTATATTGCATATAAATTTGTATATTGCAAATATAAAGGCTTTTTGATTTGTTAATTATAAAATTATATTGACATCATCCTTATATTATAATTATATTAATCATCGCACTTTTGCGATTTGATTGATTATCAGAATTTTCATTCGGATGATAGTTATAAAAAAAAAATTTCACAGAAAGTACTGATCGACGTAACATTATTACAGAAACATGATTTTTTTTATTTTTTCTAAAGGTAAACAGATCTCACATGTATCTTTACATATAAAAATACTGATTTTCTATCTATTCGACGCATACTACGTCAATTATTTTTTGCTACAATTGTCGGTTTAAAACTTTTAGAAATATATAATTTCAATAATTAAATAAAAATATATTTAGCCTGTAATATGTGTTTATTAACAATGTCACTTATTTAAAAAAAAAAAATTATGAAAAAAGGAATTAATCATAAGATCTCTAACATTCAGATCTCGCATCTTAGAGACGTGAGACCACGCCGAGGTCTTGCAAATCATTTCTATGAATGTGGTATATAATGCTCATGGAAAATTATGGAAATATCAATATCTCGTAAATTATCGTGTTTTGAAATTATTTTTGCTATTATACATAAATTGGAGGGATAAGCATAATTTATTGAAACTTATATGTTATCTATAATGTTCCTTCTCCTCTTAATTATACACATTGAGCGGCCGAAATTTCCCAGAAAGCATTTTCGGTTGCTAGAAACAAGCGATCATATAGAGAGAGAGATAGAGATAGAGAGAGAGAGAGAGAGAGAGAGAGAGAGAGAGAGAGACTCTGAAGGATAGACTCGCTGTTTCATTCGACGAGCCCAGCTCGGCGTGCGGAGTCTCACCGATTACAATCGGAGTTTCATCCTTTTTTGTTTTTACTCTGTCTCACTCTGTCGTACTTCTGTTTCAATAATTCATTCTGCAATTCAAGAATGTGATTTCTATCGATTCTG
>JAANIB010003357.1:961078-1014923 GCA_017607565.1 Acromyrmex heyeri | reverse complement strand
TAGAACTTTTGTATAAAACATATATTATGTAAATAATATATTATGTTATATTATTACTTTTCCAGTAAGTCAAACTGTCAATATTACATGGCCGGTTACAAATCTTCATAACAACGAGAAGCTGTCTCATCATTCTAACTCCAAGGACTCGCTTATCAGTGATTTTGATGAGGAAAACACGTGGAACATGAAAAATCAGCCGCTCTTCTTACACTTGAGTTGCTCGATTCGTTTCCGCTCTGAACTCTTCAGTATACCTGTTAAATTGATGCCTACTTGCTTTACCGAAATCGTTCAAAGGATTAATGACGATAAAGAAAGAAATCTAGCTGAATTAAATGTAGATGACCTAAAGATTACTTTAGATATCATTTGCTTAAGTCTTCCAAAAGAAGTGTTGGAAGTGTCATTAGAACGTTGCCCTGCATTAAGAACCACATCTTACTGCAGCGCTTCAACGTTTGGTAGCATGCCGAGCGGTAGCAGTCCGGGTACAAATGCGAAAACTGAATCGATACATGAAAGAATGCCGCAGCTATCTCAGCATCACGCAGTAACCAACTTGAAAGATGAGATCGAGTGGTTGTTGCGAGACGAGACTGCGACCGCACTTTTAGATCATTCTTCGCCGAATGCAGACACATTGAAGTTTATAGCACAGCACGTGTCGGAATCTACTGGAAGATTCAGTTGCTCAATGGATAAAGTACCTTTGCATTTTGTTTTCCCTTCAGAGAGCAGCGTACCTAAATTTTTGAAGGAATTGAAAAATCTTGAGATTGACAAATACTGTATCTGTCAAGAGGCTGACTTATTTTACTTCGTTAAGAAACCAGAAATAGTACCTGATATAGAAGCCGACATATTACATGTAGATGTAGAAGAACAGCCATTAAAAGATGGTAAACAATCTTGTAACTAGTAATTTGTAACTAGATATAATTTATTGAACAACTATGATACAAAATATTTACATCTCTTTTAAGAAGATATATTAACAATATACCTATTACCTTTTTAATAATTATATTAAATGTTTTGAAAAAATTTTTTTAATAATTTACATTTATTTGTTATTATAGATTTTTATTTATTAAATTTATTTACAGACGAAAGTATTGAAAATGCGGAGAAAGAAGAAATATCTACATCAATTCAAATAAACGGACAAGACTCTGGAGATGTGCCAGGTTATTATTCTGAAATATCAAGCATAGCCGAAGAGAAACATGGGACGGATGATGGATATGAAGGTGACAGCAGTAATTCTGAGGATGATTATCAGTGGTTGATACAACTTGACAAATGTAGAGAGTGTTTACCCAATTTCTGGCTAATTATGAGTGTCGAAAGCAGTCATGTTAATGTTTATTTTCACTGCAGGTTGGTAAATCAAAATAAAAAGTTTGTTGTTTACAGCAAGAATTATATATATGTGTATAATATAAGCAAGGATGACATTTGTATCATTACGATTTTATATTATACAGATTTTTGGAACTTTCTTCACCAGAAGTGGATTGTTATTCGCAAATACAGAAAACGCTACTCGCTCAAATCAAAGCCATATGCCGGCGAGTAAATCAATATTTACTTTTACAAAATCTTCACGATACTCGCATATGCGATCTACTGTTGGAACCCGAATCCACCGAAGATCATAATGCGTGGAAAGAAACCGGCGGTGAGTCTGGAAATCTTTTGCAGAATCACAGTTCTTCAACTTTAAATGTTACGCCAGGCATGTTTAGATGCCCTGTCATTTGGGAAGAACCCTTCAATCTTCATCCTCGCTTAAAGACCGGACCTGGAAGATCCGGATTATCGAGAGGGATCAAAGCGTTACATGGCGTGCTTAACAGGCTCTCCGTTAACAACCGAAATAATATGTTCGTATACCAGGAAAATAACGAGAATGTATTTTATCTGCGACTTCACGAGCAGATGAACGATGTTAAACCTTTACAGAATAAATTGTCGGAAAGCGATGAGAAATTAGTTGTCTCGCGTAGCAACAGCGTCGCATCCTTATCGCAAGCTAAAGGCATCGGCCTGGTGAACGATCATGTCGTAGCGAACGACACGAGGCCTAGAGTTCGTTCATTTGGCGAAAAAGAGTCCGATATCTTGAACAAAACTGATGATTCGATTATTCTAATGGTACACGGGATATCAGAAGCTGGTCCGGAAGTCAAACGGGATTTAGTACAAGTATTACAAAATCGTCTTGATGATGCAGTACTAGAAGTGCTGTCCGTGATGTTGGCACGTAACCCAATGTGTAAGCTGACACCGGCAGACGTGCATTTCATACAAAAACCATACAAGTCTCCCGAATGTATAGTACAATTGTCGGTACAGCCACACTGCTTACGATATATGGATGCTTTGGGATATTATTTGAGGCAGAATATACTGCAATTCTTGTATACGCCAAAATATACGGATCTTGGTGCGCATTATCATTTTCAGGATTACACCCCATTAGACGGTACCAGAAAGAAAGTATCCGAATCCGATATTTTCTTATACAATCAAAGCCATTCGAGTGGTAGTAAAGGTATAGCTTGTATCGCGTTAGCCATTACCGACGGCAAAGGAGAATCCGCAACGTACTCAAATGATTTAAATGACGAATCGAGCTTTCCTAAGTTGTTGAGAGTTGAGAATTTCGAGAGTATCGTATCGACGAACATTTACGATTATAAAAGTGATTCTAAACCGAATGCACAAATATTAATCGAATTTCGAATCTGGAAGCAAGGCAGAGTCAATCTGGAATCATTAATTCTAAAATTATCGTCCGCTGTGAAACATGGTATTTGGGATTTAGTCACAGAGTATAATCTTCTAGCGACTCCGTTGACGGAACCAATTATTGATTCTTCAACAACGGTCGGTGAAGCGGAAAATAAAGAAATTCAGACACTCATAAAAACATCACAGTCAACACAAAAAGTTTCCGAGGATTTAACGATCAATCAGTACGAGCTCGGCGAAAAAGGAAAATTGGATAGAACTTATCACACTACGCTAGCACGCTGGTTTCAATTTGCATTAGAAATGGGAGTTCCTGCCGTCAAGAAACACGAGGTGATCATTCACCACAGGCATGCGATTCCCGCGATCGTGAGAGAGCTGCAGAATCTCATACGTAGTCAGGATCCAGACACGTCTAGCAAAGTTTTTATTTTGCAAGATCGACAACCATTCCTAAATCAATTTATCGTTTCGCATAAAACTGGATCTGCACCCAAATGGTCTGACAGCATTCGGAACAGTTCCGATCAGTCGTTAGCGGAAAATACGGATCAAGAAAGCGCAAATTCACCCGTGTACGTGCCGCATGAGTTTAACAAAGAAGAACAAACTACTTATATCAAATGTATTTTAGTCGCGAGGAATTTTCATCAGTGGAAGGCATCTTTGGGTAAAGAAATAGATCTGGAACTGCTTGCTCCTAAAGGTCGGTTAATTTAACTTTCACTCAAGTCTTATACATCTCATTATTCATTCTTTCACATTTTATGTTACAGATCAAAAACAATTGCAAAAATTTAATCCTCTTATATCGGAATCAAATTTTGTACCTAGGCAAAGGATACTGTTAGCTGAAATATTAAGTGACAATGTTAGTGTTTATTATGTAACACAACTATAAAATATTTGTAAGTAAGATTGAATGCTCACTTTATATTATATTTTCAGATAATTCTTTATATGTATAACTGGTCCAAGGAAAAATCAGAAAAATTGATCAAACAAACGACAAGTTTAGGAACATGGCTCTCTTCTAGATCGAGTCTATTTACCAGCATAATCATGCAAAAATTGGGTATATTCCATCACAAGTTCACTCGAGAATCTCAGCAGAGAGTCGAGCACAGTTCTCAATATTACCAAATCAACGATATGGAAAGTTTAGCAAAATTTCCAAGTCAATCAAATATTGATGGTAAAGACTGGGCGCGATCAAGTAATCGAGCGCAGTCGATGAAGAATAACGCGTTTTCGTGGGTTCAAGTGGTTGGGCAGGCGATGCGCGACGCAAAACCAAGCGCTCCACATCCTCACAACATGACTGATACGATTGTAAAGGCTGCTTACGACTTACAGGATCTTCGACATCGAGAAAAGAGAATCAAAGGTAATCAATCACTAAATTTGCGTGTATCCAAATGATTACGGTAACATATAATCTGATATGTGTATTTGTAGAGGATTTGGAGAAACTATATGCAATGTGGCAGAGCCGTACGTCTAATATACCGATATCACTGAACGCTTTGAATACATTCAAGCAATACTCTCGTTTAATACATTTCTGCCATACGCCGCTCCTCTTTTTGCCTGCCTGGCGTTTGCAGTCCGCCGCTACAAGGGATCATTCATTGACGCCGCCGCAGTCATCTCATTTTGGCTTGAACGGTATTGAACAATCGTCGCAAGCGACGCAGTCGAAACAGGAAGCAACAAACGCAATTATAATAAAGTGGCATCAAGAGCTCTGCAAATCAATGCTATCCGAATATAGACAATATTTGCAAATTCTGGGCTTTAATCCAATCCAAGTGGAATCACCGCATAAAACGTTTGTTCGAATTCGATTATTCGATTTTGATTTAATGAACACGCGCGTATTTTTCTACAAGTGCGTTTCTTTTACAGAAACGAGGAACACGCTCAGCAGCAGTCTTATTATCTCAAGAAATCAATGCTAGGTGGCATTTTGCTGTTTGAAGTTCACTTGTCACAGCCATTTTTCATCGTGAAGTTGCGTATCATTGAGTGCAATCGCTTACAGACGAAGACGAGTAGCGGTATGATGAATCAAGTAAGATAAATTTGAATTGTTTCCCATGAATATGATAATAGGATAATTAATTTACAAATGTTATTTAATTACTTTATTACAGTTTGTACTAAGTTTTGTGGATGTTTGCGACAAGATTCAAATCAACATGCATTTGCATTCGTTTACATATGATTTTCATTTACGTTGTATTCACTCCTACATCGCTGGAACTGGATTGTGGTCCTTGCAGCAAGGTTACCACCTCACTCACTTTATGGATGACTTTATTAAATATTACAGCAAAGCACCAAATTACGCCAGAAATCTGATATACAGCGGTAAGCTTCGAAAACGCATATCAGTGGTTCAAGTCACTTTCGTTTATTTCGTAACACTGTACATTTAACATTGTTATTTCAGACATGATAACAATACGCGATATAGCGATACCTGCACGTACGTTATACTCTTATTTGCTCTCACATGAAAAGGTATACGGTATGCGTGTATTCGTGATGTCCGGCGAACTCCAGGAATCTCATGACAACGAATATGTCCTAATTAAACTGCAAAGTACTCCTTCGGTTAGTTATTGCGACGCCCACGATATAAAGTGTACAGACGACTTCGACGTAGCACTGATCGTATCGCGCATGGAACAGTCACCGCAAATCGAGAAGACTGAGATTACTTTGAAATATTATCTGATGTTGACAAGTAAGAGGGAATTATATCCAAAAAGGGAGGTGGAGAATAATAAACTGGGTAAATTTAGGACCGTGTACAGCGTTGGGAAGCCTGCGACTAGCTCATGTACGGAGAACCCGATAGAATCTAATTCCGCTTCGCGTATGTCGCCGTTTACAAGATACAATACTAAGATAGAGATGTCGAACGTCGATCAGCAGGAGAGGAGTTCTTCGAGCGATGTGACTACTAAAGATATTGATATCAAAACGTCGAACTATAATGTTCACAACAATTCGGCGCCAACGCCTCCACCGGTCCCAAATTCTCCCCTAGCGCAAAACTCCAACATTCCGAGTGCAGTCTCGGACACACCACCGCCACCGTCGTCATCCTCCTCGTCATCATCATCCTCCTCCTCCTCCTCCTCTTCCTCTTCCTCCTCATTATCATCATCATCCTCCTCATCGTCATCGTCGTCATTGTCGTTGTCGTCATCATCACCGTCACCGCACTTGATGCAGATTCGTCAGGAATCAGTAAATTACCTAGGATACTATTCGTCGCACGAACAGCTCATGCAACAGATGATCATGGCTCAAGCGAAGGCTGCCCGTCAGCACATAACGAACATGGTAGAGCGCGGTGCGTTGCAGTGCCGAACACATTTACTTTGGGATAAACTATTAGAAAACAAGACATCGATGGCATATACAGAATTCAAGGAGCTCTGTTCGTTAGCTCACATCGAGCCCCTTTCGAATCTGGATCCTAGACTCGGTCCGCTCGTTAATCAACCAGTATCATGGTATCAGGCGTTGTCCAAAGTGTTACAGAATAAATATCAAGAGCATCATAAACAATTTATTACTTCTGATGGAAATATCACCCATCATCTCATACTGCATCCGACTCTCGTTCAAGCGTTCATGATGCTGACCATCGATATGCATACATCGAGAGGGGTATGTAATAGTACTGCAAATGCGAGATTTGAAATATAAGACAAAAAATAATCACACGAAATTAAACATTAACATTCGTTTTAGGACTTATGCGCAGTTTATCGAAAATCCACAGAGATTAACATGCCAATAAACATGGAAGACGTCTATGCCTTGATCGAAGGTTTCGTCAACGCTTGTTGCTTCCACTTATGGATGGGCCTTTGCAGCCAGTGATAACATTCCGAACGTACAATATAATGGCATATTGCTTATGAAAATGACATACTTACAAAAAATTGTTATATGCAGTGTTATGTAGCAAAATATCTTTCTGAATGCATAGATCAGTACTCTAATTGCTAATATGGATTATTATTATTACACTTATACAATTTTGTAAATATGAAATATATATTTTCATGTTACATACATTAATTCTGTAATTAATCGAATAATAATTTATTTGATAATACATAAAGTTTAAGCTAGCTTTAAAGGGAGACTAAAAAGTGTAATATTACGCAGCATTATCGATATTTGTCTACTCAGGAAACTCGGAGTTAGTAATTAAGGACTCTGTGCATAAATAATAAAAGAATGCAATTGCTTTGTTTTTTTTTATAAGAAATACAACATTCACTTTATTCTGCGATTTCTAATCAATAATTCCCTAACAATTTCGTAAGGAGTTCCGTAACTAACTATAACGGTGCCTGTGTGCGGTGTGTTTCGCTAATATTATTCTGTTCGATGTGTGTTATGAAGTAACGTCTGTTCAACTGTAAATTTTATTTCGTTAGATCTCAAGAAAAAGAAATTACACTTGTTTAACATCACATTTCGAGAATGATTAATATTAAAACAATATTTAATGATTACTATAATTAAGAATTAGTTACAATTATTAATACTAATAGTGCGTACAACCATACAGTTTTTAGGGAAGGACAGCATTCATATTGAAATCTTTTAATTAGGCTCAGTATCTCTCGATTAAATTCTCTCTCTCTCTCTCTCTCTCTCATATTTCTCTTTCATTCTCACAAGCATTCATCGACTTATACTTTTGCTGCTTTTTTTCTGGTAAAGAACCAGGCTACCGTTACCATCGCTGTATCTCTATTCAATCTATCGAACCGGTTAAAACATCGCTGACTTCAAGTGCAGTATATTACATTTTTTCATCCTATATTATTTCTTATGACAAACTAATGTATCTAACTATTACAATTATGTGTGAATCTTATCTTTAGCTTATCCTTATCGCGTAAAACTGAACTAATCTCTCCTTATCTTTCCTTGTTGGGAATTATCGTTAAGCTCAGCATCTTCTTCCAAGATCCTCTTCAACAAAATAAACCCTAGCTTCGGGTATCATTGACAGTTATTCTCACGTAATTACATCAGAATTAGTTATACGTATATACATATTCGTACGTCTATATGTATATATCGAATTTTCCATTAGATCTTGAATGAAGACCAAGCGTGTCACCAGAACGTCACCGACTGGACGCGTGAACGCATAAACGCATGATTATGTAAGGAGCGAGTTCTCGTAATGTATTTGACTCTGAACAGGCAGAATAACACATGATAAACTGCTACAATATACGACAACAGCGTTTCAGTAAGCTTATGCAAATCCAAATCCTTCGCTGCATTCGTGAATTGCCTTGAGTAGATTTGTACGTAATTTATCATATGTCTCGTACACTGGTAGATCCAATTGATTGAAACTACAATTAGGGAATACAGTTTTAGCCTCGTAAATTCGTGATCGATTTAATTTTAGCTTGTATGTTCGAGGAAATGTAAACAAAAAGATTTTCTTTTCGTATAATTACCAAGTATGGGCAGATGGAAGCCTGTCTGTTGATCTATCTTCTCTGTGAATTTGGAACTTTTGTACACCGTTCATGCCTTCTAACGCGGCGAAACCTTGTAGCGGCACTTTGGACGTACCAGTAACGAATTGTAAGAACTTGGCACGATCTGCCTGATCAAAACCTCGTAATGCACGCCAGAACCATTGAATCTGTATTTTGGAAAAAATGCACACATGGTATAAAATGCATACATGGTATAAAATACACACATGGTATAAAATATAATCCTTTCAAATATGATATACAAAATATACCTGTAAAGACGTAGCAGTATATTTATGATACTCAGTATTTGCTTTAAGATCTTCAATATCTACATTAGGCAAGCCACTGATCAATAATTCAAGTTCTTGTTCATTAAATATAGAGATCAGTCGTTTGGGTATAATATCATAAAAGCCTTCCAAGAACGCATTTAATCTATGGAGAAAGATTTAAGATGTAAAAATAGGATAAAGTAATTAAACAATAATACTCTTTTTACTCGATTTCAAAACTTTAAATCCACTTACTGTTTACGAATTGCTCCAGTCATCTTCATTTGACATACGAGCCTAATATATTCAAGTTTGGTCTCTTCTGTAACAATTATATTACGTCCATTTGGTATTAAATCTCGCACGTCATTGACACCAAATTCGTTTACCTAGAAGCAACACATATATTTAATAATTGAAATATAAAGTCAAAAATTATGTTGAAATAATTATTCTTTACCTCCGTGGAGAACGTTAACTCGTATCCCAAGTCGGAAATATTATGTTCCGTAAGATAAACGAGTCCTTTATAAAAACTATAATCCTCACTTTCCATATCCGTATGTTTCACGAGTATGCCAAGTATATGTTTATAGAAACTACGCGTGAAATAGCATTCTAATAATTTGTTGTCATAAATAGCCTTAGCTACAAAAATAACATGAGAATTACATAATTTTAGAATTATTTCTTGTATCTGATCTATCTCCGTTGAAAATTAAATCGAATACTTACCAATTACTCGACCGACAAATTTATAATAACACAAATGATTGGGATTACAGTGTGAAGATGAATTTATCATGTATGTTACTCGATCGCCAGGGCTAACGGTGAACAGAGCGTACATTGGATTGAAGATTTCCCTCGAAATGATGACATACCATTCCCGCAACAATCCTCCCGCATCTTGCCCTTCCTCACCTTTTAATTTTAAAAGTAAAATATTACTTTTGTTAGTGCCGACATTTATGAAGTTTGTACAAGCTTATCAGTATAAATAGGAACCTTCGAAGACGATATAAAAGCGATTTTTCCATTCATCAGCATTTCTTCGGTGAAGCTCCCTGAATGAATCTTCGAAAACGTGACTCCTACGAACATGAACTGCCAGTTCTTCCCTACGTATACCCTCGTCCATCCGTTCTAATTCTGTTCTGAAGTAACGTCTCTTCACGTCAAAGTCTAACACTCTTGTGTGATCCACCAATACGGAAAATGGTCCATCTGCTAAGTGTGTAGTCGTTTGTCGTAGAATTTGATTGAGCACGGTTCTGTGTGTTTCTGTGCGAATAAGATACATAAATAAAAAAATTACATTAAATAAAATAATAACTATGACTTCGTCATTAGTTAATATGTACCGGCAAATTTGAGGAACTTTAGTTGATCCGGTGGTAATGTTTTCTGCGGGGCTGGTGTAATATCCCAAGAAGTATTAGTGGGAGCTTCCGACTGAGAAGTACCTTCATTGTCTGAATATATTGGAGAAACTGGTGCTAAGTCTGGTACCACTTCTCGATTTTCACTAGTTGTGTTAAGACGACTATCACGATCTCGAGACGTACTTGAAGATGAGTGCACCAAGAAGAATGCTTCTACTGCAGGCTACAACGTTAAATATACATATAATCTCTGTTTATACCGCAAATAATATAATGATCAGTACAATGACGGTACAATAATTCGATGATAGTAAGCTCCTAAAATGTGATAAATTTAAACTTTTTACCTGTAAAACAAGGACGGCATGGTGATCAGGAGTGTATTCTAATTCAAGTAAGCAAGCGCTAAGAGTTTCCCATAAGTTATCTAATACTAAACTCTCACTCAGCAATGGAAGTGCAGTTTTCTCTTCGTCTAAAAAATAACAATAATAATAAGAAAACTGACATAAGTTTAGACGTTTTTTAATTTATCGATTAATCAATCATATATTATAGACAGCAAATGCAGTTTTTATTGAGCAAAGTTGGATTTTTTTTCGCATATAATAAGATATTGATCAATCTATAAATTAAAATACTGGCCTTATTATAGCAAAAATAAATATCTGCTCGACTTACCATTACGAGAAGAGGATGTCTTTGAATTCTCAAGACTTAAAGTATTTGCTTGTGTTGTATCCATAGGAACATCGATGTCTGCATTGTCCGCGGCTGTAACAAAATAAATTAATTTTTAGTATAAATATCAATTTAGGAAAAATTATAGAAATAAAAAAGATAGAAAAATATAAAAATACCTGTCTCTGATGCATTGCTTGTTGTGCCTGTATCCATCACTGTCACTGTTGTTTGATTAGCTTGAAATAGAAGTTTTAATTTGTAAATATTGTAAATTTAACATAAGTAATAAAATATAAAAAATGTTTTGCAAGATAAAATTATAATGATGATGTATATATACACGCACGCACGCACGCACGCACGCACGCACACACGCACACACGCACACACACACACACACACACACATATATATATCTCATACTTGTTTTCTTGGTGTTTGCTAAGCGCACAGCTTCTCTTATTTGCACAATAACTTTAAGTATTCTCAAAAAAAATGCCTGACTAGAGGTTTTACTGACGAGAGCAGCCATCGATGGTAATTGAAGGTCACTTCCGGCTTTAACTTTACTCGGTGCTGTGACGATTACATTTTCATTAGTAAATCTGAAAAGATAATTTTTTATACACTATTATCTAGATTCTTCTTGAGAATGCAAAGTATATAAAATTGACACGCTTTAACATTTAATTGCGTGCTACAAGAATATTTTACCTATCTAATAAAATTCCTCGTCCATTCCCGCTACTAGTCGATGGTTGATCCTCCAAAGAATTTCTTCGACTTAATTCACGATTTAGAATTTTTAATTCAATCATCAAATCGTTGATATGTTCACACACCATATTTGCCAATTCCATCGCACCTTCCAAAAGTAATTTTAATATCTAGGAAAAAATATAAATAGAAGAAAAGATGTTAGCATCGTATTGTTATATTAATGTTATAATATCAACATTAATGTTAATATTAATATTAACATCATTTGTATTAATCTATATAAGAATACAATACGTACTAATTGTCTAGTAGGATCAGGACAATGAGATAGGTTAAGTAATAGTGCAGTTGCATCTTCAAGTCCATCCTCGGAACAACTTTTACTAGTCAAAACCTGTACGGCCAGCTTGAGGTGTCCTTCTGGCGCGGCGACGCTCTGATCCTTATTAACTTCAGTTTTTTTGTTCTTTGTACCGCCTTCCTGTCGTCGATAGGGATTTACTTCCGTCAAGCCGATAGAGATCAAGGACAGAAGTCGCAACAACTTATCTGTCAATTGACTGCTTCGCTTAATCACAGACCAATTGAGCATCGAGATAAGCTGGCCGAATGCGGAAGCTTCAAATGAAGTTGTGCCATGTTCTGGCTCACTCCCCAAATTCGTATTTGAATGAGTTCTCGCAACTGATTTTCCTTTTTTGGATGCACACGAATCCAATTTCAGAAGCAAATCCCAGAAATCTGGAAGATCGCTTCTTCCTATTTTAGATGCCGACTTGTTTTTCGCTCCGCCTTCCTCTTTACTGCCACTCACGTCCTTCTCCTTACCACTATCTTTATCGTCTAAATCCTTAGATTTTATTGGCACAAAATATCCAGGAAAACTCTTAGCGAGTGAAATTAACAGTTCTAAAGTATGCCTGTATTTCAACATGAAACAGAAAGACATTTTTTATCATTATATAGAAATAATAAAAGAAGAATAATAAGAGAAAATTATTTTTAATAAATTGTTTTTATTCCAATCTAAATATTTTTAAGATGGTACACTGACCTGCATACAGTAGGTGCAGCTTGCGGATGAATTGCAATAATATTACCTTGCCTTTCAGATTTCTTACCAGCATGACGTACTATATGAAATACATTTGCTCTACAACCGAGTGCAGCGTCGATACTGATATTTAGCCATGATTGTGTGTTATTTCTTTGGTCAAAAATCTTTGGAGAACTAAATGATGGAGAAATAAATGATAAAAGGTTACGATAAACATGTTTAGAATCAATTTCTAAGAGGAGAAAAGTTTTACCATAAATCCATGGGAGCATTTAATAATCCTTTCCTCTTAAATTTTCCACTGAAATCTGCCATTATATCTTTATTCTCATCGTTACTTCTTTCCATGATGCTTAGTAATGCTTTCACTATCCACTCCCTTGTGCTACCGTGATAACAAAGATTTCTGATCACTCTATGAAGCCTAAGCGTGTTAATTTTTGGCTCATCAACAAATAATAACACAAGCAGGCAAGCCATCGATTCATGATCGAGTAATTGTCGGCCTCTTAATCGTAAGCCAGCGCCTTGGTGAGCCATATTTGTATCGCCGCGAGCGTTCCAGGTATTCCATTGAGATCGTTGTGGAACGGCGTGAATCGCATATCGAGTACCACCTCCACGAGCTACGAATATATTTGTGATTTTTGTATAAAAACAAAATTACAATTCAATTATAAAAATTATGCGTACACATTTTATATATAAAACTTTTTATCCACGTTAATGTTTATCCACACTAAGCTTTATGCATAATCTATAATAATTGATTAAAACCGAAATTTACCTCTACCAGAATTTCTTAATATGCTCGAGAGAGCAGTATTGCTTTGACTAACATGATTGAGGAATCTTTCTTGCATCATGTGTCGATTACGAGCTTCCCACTCTCTCCTTAAATTTTGAGCTTCTTGAGCTAAATCTGGTGGAAGGACGGATATTTGAGACTCTTCCATATCAGTTAGGATCTACAGACAAATTTCAACTTCAGAAGTAGAAATGAAACATCACTATCGAGGTAAATAATAAATTAATCCGAGAATATATACTAACAGCCTGCCGAAGAGATGGTTGCAGATTTTGGAAGAAAGCGGCGGCATCCACGGGATCCTCCGGATTCGCCGATGCGGCCGCATGTCGTTGCTGTTCCATGCGTTGTTGTGCCAAGACCTCCTCTTGTATCGCCGGTGGTAAAGCAGCTAGGAATTCAGGATTTACTTCAACCGGTCCACTAAGCTCCTCAACTACAGAAGCCTGCGCGCGTTGCCTCATACGTTGCAGCCTGCCGACATATATTTTATTAGTATTTACATATTATTACCTCTATATATAACATATGAGTAAGATCATTAACTGACCTAAGCTGCTCGGCAATGACTTCGTCGCGCATATCTTCAGGCAGAGCAGCCAAGAACGACGGATCCACACCGTCCGGTAGTTGTTGCTCCTGATTACTGGATTGTTGTTGTGGTTGCTGTTGCGATGGTTGCTGTGACGATTGTTCCGAGGTCCCTGCCGCAGTAGTGGTCTCGGCCGTAATTGACGACGTCGGATCCTGATTGACAACGTTGGCGCTACAATGATATTTTATGTTAAAACTGCTGTAATTTGTATTCACATGTGCACAATACCTACTTTCGTTCACGCCGTAAATCAATGTCGCTCGTTCGACACTGACTGTCGTCCGTCAAGAGTCTGCGAATCCAATCGGCCGAATCACTACTCTCTCTCGACAGATCCTCGCTAGTTTCTTGACCAAAATCTACTACTAATGGTGCAGCTGCAGTGCGATTAGACGATGATTCGGGAACATTCGCTGTTTCCACATTACTTCGCGCAGGCTGTCCTGTTGAAACAAGATGCGTAGGCGCGTCATTAGACACATGTAGGTCTAATGACAGAAGAATATTAGTATACAGAATCTTAACGATAACTTAGCAATAAAGATAGTTAATCAGTCTGAGTGCAAAAGAGTCCCAATTTCTAAAATAGTCACTTGCATTCGATCCACGATAAATAACTCAAAAATAAGATATATGTATAATAGCGTTTTAAACGGACGATTTTAATTGCTTTTAATAAAATAGTAATAGGCATATTACTTAATCTAATGGTCGCTTCAGATGTGCACGGTCCAAGCACAGAATCGACGATACTTTCAGCCAACTCTAACGTGGGATTCCGATTTGCCGTGCGAGGATCACGACTATCGGAGACCGACTGTTCTTCTGGCGGTGGTGGAGGTGGTCGTTCTTCGTCCTCTTGAACCGTTACTTCCATTTCACCTGTTACATCTAGTATGTAAAAAATACATAGAAACACGCATCTAAAAACATTCATTAAAAATAAAGAAAAAAATATTGTCTTGCGTATATAGCTATACCGATTATGTCCTCTTCCGGAGTGCGCTCCTGTCTTGTTGTTTCTACCGCAGTTCCTTCTCCAGCAACAAGTGGAGTGACGTCGGTTCGTAGTGAGGTTGATGCTGATGGTCGCTGTTCATCCAATGCCAAATTGGGCAATGTGACTAAAATATCAGATGCAGTTTAAGGAATTATATTATCGTATTTTTGAATTGTTTTCATAATTATGTATATACGCGAGGATAATTATTATTTCATAATTATATATATAGTTCGAAAAGTTATCGGCCTGCACAGGAATGACGTCACAAGTATCAAACTGCTATAATTTTAGACAAGTTTGATCCTGCACAGGAATACTATTAAAATTGCAGACAGATGCGTTCATTAATTTCTTTGTCTCGGTCGTGTAAAGCAACCAATTCTCCATTCCATCATGACAATGCACATTTTTTCAATTTTTTTTCAGTTGCAAAATTCCATTAGGTTTAGCAAGTTAGCTGTGTTTCATCAGACCGAAACAAGAACTAATGAACGCATCTATCTGAAATTTTAATAGTAGCTCTGTGCAAGATCAAACTTGTCTAAAATTATAGCAGTTTCATACTTGTGGCATTTTCTGTGTCACGCCAAGAACTATCGTCGTATACGTACATGTGTATATAAGAAGTATTTGTGTAGAAAAATATATGGGAGCATATTTACCGTCGGCAGTATTTGAACGTTCTTTTTCTTCTTTATTATCCTTTTCATTCTCTTTTTCTGATCCATGTTGTTTCTTACGTTTCTCTTTGCGTTCGGCAAGCTCGGCATTCCTGTGTTTTTCTAGTCCAGGTATCAGTTTATGAACAACACCTATCCGACATAAAAAATTAATAAAACTATTATATATCTAAAAATTAACAATAACAAATGCTTTTGTTCTCACCAACGCAACAATCCGGTTGAGAATCTCCGTCTAATTGTTTGCTCTCTTCGATCCACCAATGTAATGCGGTTGGTATATTATTCAAAGTTGCTGCAAGACTTGGGCCAAAAAGATATCCAGATTGATCCTAACGATAAAATTGAGAGTTACAACTTATATTTTTTAATATTTGTTTATATTTTCGTATTGCACAATTATGTACGTACAACATAATCGATTTGCTCTTCCTCTTGATTAGTAAATATTCCCAATCCATTATCCATTACGACAACACGTGTATCTCTAAAGCTTGACGCTAAAACTTGACTGGCGGATAAAGGAAGAGTTTGTGCAGCCGGACCTAAGAGTCTATATATCATGTACACATTAGAGAAGACTGTTATAATTAACATTTGTCTTTTTAAATAAACTTTTGTAATCTTTTAAGATTAAGTAACTTCTTTTAAATATCAGCATATTTTGATTTTCAACACCTATTCCCTTGTTGCTCTGATTTTTATTGTTTTCAAGTATATTAAATAATTAGACTAGTATTTACTTTATTCACAAAACACAATGTTTTATCAATATATAAATACCTTTGTAATATTACAGGTGGGTTTGAACTACGTGGATTAGATAACTGAAGGTACTGATACTGTCTAGCACGTCGTAAAACACGCGTTCTAGTACTTGCAGTGTCCAAACTTCCTTGCGATATCAATAATGGATGAGTACTGATACCTGCATCAAAATGATTGGAATTATACATCTTAGAATCATGTAGGAAATTAAATAAAAGATAAAAGAAAAAAAAGGAGAGAAAAAACACAGTCGATCATTCATATCGAAACCCCCTATTCTCAATCAATTAAACCTTTGTAAACCAAGATTACGAATACTTTCATTCTATATGCATATGAAAACTGATGAAAACCTATTTTAGCAATATATTGTACCACATGAAAATTGAAGAAACTGAAGGCCTGTTCTTTTTTCGACGAATTCTGAACTAGTTCTGAACTAGTGCAACAAGTTAGAGTGAAACAAACTAAATTTCTGCCTCACTTTAATTTATTGCACTAGTATACACCAGTTCGGAACTTGGGATAGAAAAAAAACAGAGCTTGAAGTCAAGAATAGAGAGGTTCGGTTCCGATTAATCAAGAACAAAGGAATTTCCGACTGTAATTATCTATTTTCGCTCCTATTTACCATTGTTCTCAGAACCTGCAGGCGGCTCTTCAAACAGACCTAATGGTAACGGGAATGTGGTATTCCATGGAAGACTAGGTCGCGTATTAACTGGCGTCGATGTATTCGCAATGTCCTGATTTTCAATGTTGTGTTGTATCATTACGACATTACCACCATCGCGTTCAGAAGAGGGAAACATACGAAAAACACCGCCCTCTCCAACGTCCTCGTAAAATTCTATTCCATCTTCTTCATAATTGGACGATCCTTCCTCCTCCTCTTCTTCTTCTTCTTCATTTTCTTCACCTATAACATAAATAAAGATAAGAAAATATATGATCTCTTTCTATCTCGGCTGTGACTTTACTATGTATCAAAAATATCTACCATCATCTTCCTCTTCCTCCTCTTCGTCCTCATCGTCCTGCACCTCGTCCTCATTATCATCAGACGGATTGCTATCGGAATCAGAGTCCGAGCTCATTAAGTCCTCCTATAATGAATAAAATTTATTGTAAATTCAGAAAATAAAACGGAAAGTATCAATTACATCAGAAAAATGAAAAAAGTGACGTTACTCTTACTGTAGTATCTCGAGTTGGATCGAAATCGCCCTCTGCGTCACGCATTGCGAGACTTTCATCATCGATGTCCATTGGCCTGTGCGGGCGAGAAGATGGTTCTTCCGCCACGGCCGAGCCGTCCCTGGAAAACAGTACACTACTTGATTATAAGTACTGTAGCTTTTATAAACTTGAAGGGCTATGAAAACAAATAAAAAAAGATTCGCGAACGTGTGCAATACATAAACAAAAAACAAAAATACACATAAATAACCAAAAAAATACATGTTTAAATTTAAAAAAATATATATATATATGTTTGAATGTTTAAATTTAAAAAAATATATATAATGTGTGTGTGTGTGTGTGTGTGTGTATGTATACACGTGTTTGAGTTTGATATAAATTGTATAATTGAATTTTACAGATGTATATTACAAAATAAAATCGCATAAAAATACAATCCGTGCAAGGAGAGTACTTCACTAACATCTCTTAAAATGAGAGACATTATCACTATGCAATATCTATATCACATATATATGAGCATATCATTTTAAATTTCATTCATCACGATTATATTGAATATTTTTTTATCTGCCATATTGATGTCATTATACTGCATAAATACATCTTAATTAAACACAAAACAAATTAAATTTATTTGTACACTTTATTTGAATTGCATGACGTTCATCGAAATTTGATTATTTGTTAATTTGCATCTCGTTACCTTTCGAGAAGCTGATCCATGATATCCTCCAGTGCAGCCTCATCTCCTTCCTCATGTACCTGACTCTCCGACGTCGGTTCCAAGCTTTCAGCTGTTACAGAGATATCGTGCTCAGTGTTCTCTGCGTCCTCATTCGCTTCCTCTCCCACGGCATGCGTAGCTTCGGAGGTCGTAGTGCCTGTCTGTTCTCCAATCGGTTCTTCCTGGACTGTTCTATTTTTTGGCTTCGTAAATTTGTTATTGACCGCACCTGGTATTGGTTGATTGATAATGCGCGATAAGGTCTCTAACGGTTTCAACGCGGCGTTAATCGTGCCGGCCATATTCGGACTTGACAAGTCGAGACTGTGCGGTATTTTGGCCAAATCGGTGATTATACCCTTTCTCAGCATTATTCTGACGATGTAATTAACGTTATTGTATTGATGGGCTCTCAAAGAAGCTCTCAGCTGAGTATGTGACATATTTGGCGGACAACTATCAATCATGGTAGAGATCAGTCCGATTAGTAATTGAAGTTGCGCGTGCTTCTCAGAACTCTCCGGAAGCGCGAGCGTTCTCGTCAAAGCTGCCTTCACTTCCGTCACCAAGGTCGTCTGTACATCCGGCGAATGATTGCACGAAGCTATCGCAGCAATCAACATTCTCGCCATGCTGCTGCACGTTCGATCGCCCGAATTTTCCGGCGACATCGGCAAAAGTTTATCTAGCAAGAACGCTAAAGCCGTCGTATCTTCAGATACCATCTCGCTTTGTCCAGCTCTGTACGTATGTTCGGTGATAAGACTAGCTACAGCGCCGTAAGATCTCACAGCTTCTGCCAATATCTTTAATATCGCAGATTTCGTTAAAATAGGCTTCTTTGCCTCCTCCGGTTCTACTTTGCTGTTGTTACCGAGGTCGGTGTAGATCTTTAAAGGAATAATTTGCGACACTTGATCGTCGTCGTCTAAGGGATCGTTAGTGGTTGTTGCATTATTTCTCAGTACGTCTCGCCGTGATGACGATGTCGACGATGATGTGTTACCGATCGATGGGGTTGTCGTATGTGATGTCTTCTTTTCGGGACTTGTTGGGGTTGCTGATCCATCATCTGACAACACTGGCATTGGCTTAATCAACGCGTTCAACATATCACGAATAACACCTACAGATACCTCTTCTACCATCGGTAATGCTGGAGAGTGACTAGGAGGTAAGGCTTTCACGACTAGCCTATTGTCAACATCATCTTCTGCAAAATAAAGGATATAATTTTAAAACAAAATAAGAAGTTAATACAAACTAATAGTTAAATTATTATTTCATATTACTTAACTCCTTTAGATCTGATTTTATTGGAGAACTATGTTAAAAAAATTCTTTTGATTCAGTTCATGTGTACTTAAATAAACAATTCATACTAAATATAGTAATTAATTTTTTTTTCAAAGTTTTGACTATTTTTTCAACATACACATTATTACGTACATCAGATAGATCTTAGATAATGTCAACAAAATTAAATAATTTCAACGGATAATATCTTCAAATTTGATGCACATTACAATGTATGCTGAGTCTGAAGATGTTAAATCCTAACTGAAGCATTAACTGAAACTCACTTTTTAAGCAACTTATGTCAACTCTAAGGATATTTTCGCACACTTCTTTGTATACTTCTGGATTACGGCAAACAGCGCTACTGATCTGCCGCGTCATAAAAAGTATCTCTTTATATGCAGGAGGTATGTTGCTCTGCGTGCGCGCACGAATGACCTAAAACAAAATTGAACGAATTGTTACATAAATGGATTACACGAAATTGTATTGAAAATATAAACACAAGTACCTTCTCCATCGCAAGGCGAAGCGTGCGTGGCTCTTCAAGAGTATGTCGTATCAGTAATGTACATAAATTGATGCAGCCGGTAAAACTGCACATCTGTGTCATTTCGAGGAGTAACTTAACACCACCTTCCCGCGCGAACACCTCCGCATTTCGATAATCCCTCGTCAGCCGTAGACATACTTTCAATACAGCGTGTAACGCGTCTCGATCGACTGGGATTGCCAAAAATTTTACACACGCACTGCAATATAAATAATATTTATGAGATGTTTATTACTCTTTAACTCAATTTTATACGTAAAATGTATTTCGTATAATACACAGAACTACGAACAAATTTTTTGAAAAACAAATCAGAATAAGTGTTTCTTATAGATTTTGGATCGTTTAATCCGAATTCGTAAGCTGTTTTGCTCCATCATGTCCAGTTTTTTAGATAATCGAGAAAAATGATCGAGGAAAATCTGTAAAAATTGAAACGTTTGAAGAAAGAGCAAAGTAAATATGACATTAAAATGCGATTGCAGAATTAATTTAAATATATTTTGATTACACAAAGTGTAAGAAACAAAAAAATATTGCTTTACTAATGTTAAGTGCTATGTTGTAGTTTAACAAATCGTAAAACAAATCGATGGCTGCCATTGTGCAACAAACAATGATCTGTACAAATAATGATCTGTCATGGAAAATTTTATCAGCTCTAGAAATGGATATTTTAATCGTTATCTTATCTTCCAAAAATAACAATTAAAATATTTGTTTTTAAAGCTAAAAAAACTTTCTACGACTCACGCAGATCGTTGCACAATGGTACTTCAACCAACTTATTTATGCCATGTCACCTCAAACATTAGTAAAGCAAATTTTTTTTGTTTTGTACACCTTGTTCAACTTATCAAGGTACATTCAAATTAATTCTGCGATTTTAATGTCATATTTACTTTTGCTCTTTTTTCAACCGTTTCAATTTTCACAGATTTTCCATCATTTTTCTCAATTATCTAAAAAACTAGAAATGATGGAATAAAATGGCTTACGAATTCGGCTTCAGCGATCCAAAATTTATAAGAAACAGCTATTCTGATGTGTTTTACTTCAAAAATTTTTTATGATCCTGTGTAATGCGTGATCACACAAAACATTATTTACGAAAAATGAAATATTATTTACGAAAATATACTAAAACATAGAAAAGCATTAATATGTTAATTAATTATACAGCATCATAATATATCGTGTAATAAAATTATCTTCTTTTTTTTCAACGTCTAATTTATTACATTACATATTTATACCCATTAATGTATTTCTCACCGTACAATACTCGGTGCTATACTAGGATCCAATCCTTGGACCACTGTATTTCGTCTCTCCTCTCCTACCGGACTCTCGTCGGTATCCATATTTGAATCGGAACCCGAACCACCATCCTCCTTATCCGTGCTGAGCTTGAAGCCCATCGTGATGGGCCGCCTGTTATCACTATCTTCGTTCACTTGTGTCATGCAGGAAAAGGTGATGAGATATCGGCGTCGACTGCATGATATTCGCACACTGGACTCGCCTGCCCAATATGCGTCATTGATGATTCGATTATTCATAGGCGAATAGGGGGTCCATTTGCCAGTACTTAAGTCAAACCACTTCCATGATTTGGTCGTAATCTTATGCATTATCTGCTTTCGTTGCGTAAGAGTGGCCACCTTTTCCAGCCGGTCGATGAGTAGTAACAAAGGCGCTAACCACTTTGGTGTCTTCATGCTCAACACAGCGCTGGTATCCTTGCAGTCTTTAGCGATTCTATTCTTGTTCGCGGTGAGCGGAGCCTCGCTCACCACCAACAATCGTACAAGTTTGTCAAGTATCGCGCATTCTTCCACTATAAGAGCACATGGCACTCGCATCTCCTGAAACGAACCTTCAAAGAATAGAGTATAGAGGTAAAGGCGGCCAGAAAGTTTATTCGCCTCCTCGCACTCCACCAATCGGGCTCCAGCATTTTCATCCTGGCTCTCGGCGATATCAATCAGATAATCCACTAGACGTCCGACCTCGCGTATCAATTGCCGCAACGTATCATCCCGCCACTCGTCGCCGTTTCTCTTGGTGATGGTCACTAACAGATCACAAATTCTATACACCGTGTCCGGCATGAGGTCTAATAGATTAAGACATTGCCCAAGTGCACTACGCGTAAATTCGTCTATACTTTCGGTGATGGTCGTTTCGCGAGAAGGAATTTCTTCAATACCCGAAATCTTGCGCGTATCTGTATCGCCGAGCGACATTGCAATAGCATGCATTATCTGATCGTCGTCCGCCAATTCCAAATCCATGATCAAACCTTGACCACTGGCGTCGCTTACTGGAGCATCGGGTCTACGTAGAGTCGCAGGATTTGTTAGGAGGTAATCGGTTGCCTGTTCTACCGTCATCGTGTGCAATAACGCTTCTATACAATGTGCTCGACTAAAACCCATATCCATCAGTTGTCTTAAATATTCCGGATTGACGTCCGCCTCTGGTTCGTCACGACGATCAGATCCACTACTTCTGCCAACACCGCTCGCACCACTACCACTAGCTATCGCATTGTCTCCGCTTTCTTCCTTTTCCGTGCGTTCCTTGATGATTTTCTCGCCACGTAGAATATGTCGTAAAATCGATAAAATAGACTCTGTCATGCGAGCTCCATAGTTTTTGAGTGGTTTTTTACCCCACATCAGCATCACTGCCTCGAAAGCTTTTTTATGAATATCGATGAGGTATCTTATTGGATCGAACGTCTCGCAAACTTTATATATTCCCGTACACTTTGACGAGACCACGTGGGGTGAGTCTAAGATAGCCTTAGGATTAACCATTTTCTCCAACAGCATCAGCCAGGCATCCAAGAACTCACCAGTTCCATCGGGTAGATTCGGATGTTCCAGTCCTTCAGATAACGCAAAATGGCCTCCACCTGATAAAGCCCAATGAAAGGTAGAGAAAAATGCATTTTGACCGTTCAATTTGACAAATTTCTGAAGCATCAGGTGATAAGGATGTCTTTTCTCATCAAAGAGCATCGGTGATGTAAATCCCACTGAACATATGAGAAAAGTGAGTTTAAATTTGGGAATCGGTGATGGGGGTAATTTATCCCACGATAATCCGCGTGTCAACAAGCAGTTCAATGCAGTGGCAACACTTCGTGCTGCCTGAGAAGGTAACGTGGGCGTCAGAGGCATTTGCTGTCCTCTACGTTGTCTTACGGGAGAACCCATGCAAAGTTTGACAAGTAGACCAAATAGTTCTGAAAGTGCTCTGCCGAGTCTTGAAGAAGCGCCAAGTAAAGGTTTGATATATTTTAACTGATAGTTGTTGGGCCTGTCGGTGTTTACATTTGGTTTGTCGTCTACCTCCATCGGCACCGGCGGTGGATCTGTGCTAAGAGCTTCCATGGCCGTAGTCATCCCATTACTTCCCATATCCGAGGATACACTAGCGGACCAAGAGGCCGAAGGTTCGCCCTCGGTTTTTAACTCGGGTGGCATCAATTTATCCATGTCTTCTTTGCCAAATTCGCATCCGGCCGGAATAATATCCTCGCTACATAACGCGAGGAGTAATGTACTCTCCCAAACGAGAGACATATAAAGCTCCGACAAACCTTTGAGGACGGTCAAGCCCAATTCGGAACCCCAGTGATTCATAGAAAGATTTCGGATATCACTTTGGCTGGTACGGCAAACATGAACAAACATCACTACGTATCCATGGGCTGCATTCATAGCGTGTAACAAAGGCGTAGCAGTATCGCTTGTAAATGCGGTTTCCAGATTTGGAGCTGACGCAAGTTCGTGTAACAAAACAGAGGCGCCAGGGGATTCTAAATTATTGTGAAGTGGTTTCAATAAATTTAGCACTTCATTTAATTGTGACAAACCTGTTTTTAGTACCAATGGTTCATGTGCGAGATTCTGTAAATATCAAACTACATTTGTAATATAGTTACATTTAAAAAACATGCATGAAAAAAGAATTATACGGAAAGATCAAAATACGTACCAAGATGCTTTTGCATACAGAGGCTACAGATTGGGCTGCTTGTGCGACAGGATAATCAACAGGTAAATTAGGTAGACCCAAAATCGATAATAATGGAACGAGTCCCTTTTGAGCAACAAATTCTCTGCAGTGATCATCGGTTGAATTGTTGCTGAGTATAGCATCCACAAATTTCATAACATTGTGAATATATTCCACTAATGCAATGGGAGTTTTCTCTCTTGGCTGAGGTGGCGGTCCAGGCTGTTGAGGTGACATGCTAGGTTGCTCTTCTCGTTGAGGATGCGAACTTGTACTAGCTTCCTCCTCGTCTTCTTCTTCTTCGTCACTACTGCTACCGCCGCCTCCTCCACCACCGCCACCAGAGTCTCCTACTCCAACGCCGACTGATTGACCAGATGTTTGACGATTTCCAGAGGCCGTGTTTGATGGTGAATTTTCAGATTTACTAGCGGCACGCCAGCATATATACCGTGGATCACAGCCCAATACACATAATTCTTCGAGTAGCTAATAGGTAAAAAAAAAAGACAAAAACAATTTGAGAAATGCAATGTACAAATAAAATTAATTATTAGAAAACGCAGTTCATTTTTAATTAATACCTTAATGATTGCCCCAATAGCATCAACTTTTAAACTTGGTTGGTGCCTCATCAGTTCATCCATGGCATTGCCTAAATTTGAAGCTGTATCACCTAATGGATCGGCGCTTCGTCGCCGTCGCATTGCCGAAAGATAAACAGGCGAGAGAAGTACTTTAAATAAGCGTTCAAATGGTCGCCGTTTCACAAAAGATTCAAGACCGCGTTGATTTAAACACAGAGCACTGAACACATTAGGTAAAGAACCCAATACTTCTCTAGTGGCAGGAACCTGTTACATGACATAGCAATTATTAAAAACGCTTTGGTATCATATCATGAAAAATACTCTACTATTGTGAAAAACAATATTAAACATAAATTATTTATACTCACTTCTTTTATGAGTAAAGCATGAAGTACAACATCAGTCAAGCCGTTGTCTTGTAGAGACGATAATAATGACGGTTCTTGAAAAACATACACAGTCACGACGTCAGTAGCAAGTAAGAATAACGAAGGACCGTAATATTCTGAATTACTTATAATATGCTTCAAAGACGATGGTAATGTACCCTCCATAACATGTCGTATACTGTCAGAAAATGCCGGATCCTGAATTGCTTTCTTGAGAAAATTCAACATTGATTTCAGGAGTGCTGCTCGTTGTGGTAAACACGTTTTGCCGGTTTTGGCAGCAGAATAGTCTGGCTGCTGCTCGTTCTTCTCATCTGCTTTAGCAACTGTATTTTCATCTTCTGATATTTCCATAGGATTAGACGATTCTTCTCGTTCATCGAAAGTCTCGTGTTCCCGGCGTGATGTGGAAGAGCCTTCTTCCCTTTCTATCGATCTTTCACGTGAGATTTGTGGTGCATCCTGATAGAGCAATGGCTCTATTTCAAACGGCTGTTCTTTCCGACACACATTAACTTCCATGTCTAAACGGTTGATGAAGCTAGCTAAACCACTATGAGTTTGAAAACCTTGCATATCTATGTTTGTTATTAAATCTATAACACGCACTGCTCTCGTTACAAACTGCAAAAAAAAAAAAGAAATGAATAAGTAAGATTGAATATATTTTACAAATAGAATGTAAAAACGCAAATTTAATAAATCATAATTTCTGTTATTATTAATATCAAATTGTAAGAAAACGTATTATATATTCTGTTAAACAGTACCGTTATATGCTCCAGTTCACTTCCTGGCCAATTGATGACTTTCAAAAGACTCTCCATCATGCCACAACTTACAAGAGCCTCTCCACCCGCCTCGTAACTTGCAAGATGATACAAAAAACTAAACAAGGCTGTCGCAAGCGGGAGAGGAAATGGTTGACCATCTGGTTGTGGTGAGGTTAACGTTGTTATACAAGTACGAACCAAAACAGGTAGAAAGCCGTGATACGAGCTAGCTCCAGTGACGTCAATAATCATGTTCAATCGTGAACCTGGTTTTCTAGAATCACATAAAAATAAAGATTAAAGTATCATATCAGATATCAAATTCTTATGAAATAGAAAAATATATGTATACTTACTTGGGGAAGTGTGGATTTCGATCTAAATGTATGATGCTCGTAAGAGTACGCAACGCTGCCGCGCGTATCTCAACAAGGTGAGTATGTGGTAATTCCAACAGTTCCACAAGTTCTTCAAGAAGTCCAGCGTGAAGAAGACTGTGCGCATTTTCCTGCAACGCGTTGCTGTACACAAGTACAGATAAAGCTTGAAGCCGAGCTTGCACGCACTGCAATCGTCTTCGATAATCCGAAAAACTATGCGCTAGTCTTATATGTGTCAATAGAGCCATCTAACATAGAATAACATTTTAAGTACGTTAAAAAATATCCCTCTCTGGCTGCAATTTCCGGGAGTACGCTTTCAGCATTATCAGCACATTCTATCCTTGTTTTTTTTTTTCGTATATAATTTTTATGTATATAAAGTTTTACGTACACTGCAGTGCATTAATTCGCTAGGTCATAGTAGTGACCTGACTTATCGACGTTTATTTTTTATTCAAATATTATCAACTTTACAGAAAAACTGCAAGAGACAAAAATCATTTATTTTCTTCTCATAGAACTCTAAGAATTTTTTCAGAATTTTTTATGAACTTTTTAGTACTGCATTTTCTTATTTTCGATAAGTCGGGCCGCTACTATGACCCAGCGAATTAATGCACTGCATTGTACATCTAATAAACGATAAAGATTGAATGACACACTAGCGCTGAAAATTCATTTCCGGAATGCAGCCTACAAATCATATCATTTATATGGAAGAAAAAAAGATTCTAAACCTTACCTGTCGTTCCTGAGGTACATTATAAACTTTTAACAGATCATTCATAATCTGTGCTGGGGTTTTTCCGAGTTTATCAACATTTTCTATATGTATATATGTTACAAGATTCATTTGACCAACTTTCTTTGTACTAGAGAGTGATGTACCAGTTGCCGATGGCTCCGTTACAATTGGATTTTCCGCATAAAATTCAAAATGTAACGTTGTAGCACTTGTTGGAAATGGCTATAAAAAAATAAAAAAATATATACACATACTATACATATATTATTAATAAAACTGTCATGTTACGCATTATTAGACATAATAATTAAATGTGCACATGCTTACTTTTTCTGGAAATTCCTTGCAGCAGTCTGCTAAACCAAAACCATTTTCCTTTCCTCCCCAACTCTGTAATAAGTTATTATTTAATAAATAGAGTTAAATTATATTGTTAAATATAAATTAAGATTACTGACCTCAGCTAGATGTATAAGCCTGCTGAGCAAAGCTTGCCGTTTGTCACTATTTAGACGTGTAATAAAATTACTGCGTTTACTAAACATGTACAGAAGATTTAATACACCAAGGACTACATTCATGTTACAACTTGATAGTAAAGTAACCAAGTGCTCCATGCTGTTGTACAAATGCCGTGAAAATGAATGCTCAATTAATAATGTTGTGAAGTGAAGAACCCAAAGAAGCAGCTCTTTTGCCTATGTCAAGTTAATAACCATATATAAATTATTTTATTAATTAGACTTTTAATGTAAAACTATACATTCAGAGTAATACATATTTTAATTAGTTAATACTAATAGAGATAAATTATTAAATAAACCTCTCGATTCTGAGGAAGATCACATGCTAATTCCCATGGATTATCTGGACTTCTTGCTGCAGCTTCTTCTAAAATACTGTCACTGAGATCTAAGACATCAATCCAATGGAATAATTCACATTTTCCGAATGTCCACGCATCTATCTGCTTTAGTTCTTCTAGCAGCTCTGCATGCGAGCAAGAGCGTAGTTTGCTTATGAGTGCCTGACATTCTGCTGGCTAAACGTTACGCATAATTATAATTTGAACAAATTAAATATAAATAAAGTATGCGTGAGTACTAGAAACTTTTATTCCAAGAAATAATTTACAATTAATCGAAATTAATTTATAAATTAAAATCATATCAAAATTTCTCTTACATTGCATATGATTGAAATAATTATACACACGCGCGCACGCACACACGCACTTTTGTGTGTGTGTGTGTGTGTGTGTGTGTAATTATATATCATATACATATATACATATACATATACAAAAGAAATTATGCAATCTTTCCTTAAATTTCATTTAATGTATATTTTAATAAAAATTGTACAAAATACTTACCACTTCGGAAGTGCATTTTTTCAATCTACTGCGATCGATTTTCATTTTGATGTATTAATGAGTCCTTGTAAATTTAATATCTAAAATAAAAAATATTGCGTAAACTTTATAGTGACATTTACTCTATAAAAATTAGTAATTTAGTAATAAATATATAATTATAAAATATATCGAGTTCTTGATGTAATAAAATGTAACACTATATCTATCATTGCATTAATAATGTAAGAATGAATGTTATAAAACTTAGTTAATTTATCTATTTATTTAAAAAATACAATGAAAGTCATACTATCATAATAAGATTGCTACATTCCACAGATATCATATCACAATGGCTTAATATTATAAGATATAAAAGTTCTAAGTTTGAGTTACTTCAAATAACGAGCATTTTTGATTCATTCAAAATAAATATTACAAAATGTTTCTATTGTATCCTATTGCCCTATTATATATCCAAATGCATATAATTGCCAACTGTACTGAATACCAACATTAAACATTCAGTAATATTCGACAAATTTTTAGAAAACAAGTTTCCCCTTCCGTGTGTGAAAGAATTATTAAAATCACTTAATCAGATACAAATTTCTAAGAGAGAGGGTACGTTTCATTCACAATTTATTTATGAGGGTGCACGGATCTTGAGAACTGACTGAGTATGACTGATGAGTATGACTGGTAGTATGACTGATTTCTACAACTCATGCATAGATTAAACTGTAAATAAAGAAATTACAAAATATTAAAAAAATGTACAAAAGGTTTGTTGTTTATCGCAGCACTAGAATTGCACTAGAACTGAACAAGGATACAGTGCAGATATAGATAATAAAAAACGTTATAGTGCAGACATGGCAGATCACGCACATATTATTAGAATTATTAGATTCATCAGATGAAGAAGATGTAATTACAATTCCACCATTAGAAAGTCTTAATCGAAGATATAGATAATAAAAAATGTTATAGTGCAGACATGGCGGATCACGCACATATTATTAGAATTATTAGATTCATCAGATGAAGAAGATGTAATTACAATTCCACCATTAGAAAGTCTTAATCGAAGATAATGATGATAAAAAATACATAAAGATAACATATATTATTACATTTAGACATAATGTTATTAACATTGTATATATGCAAAAGTTGTGTGTTTTGTTGAACGCAACCATTTCCGAGTTACCCTGCTGCACTAACTCTAATCCTAGTGTAGCCAGTTTAGTGAACTTTGTATGGAGTTTCGTTATACTGCAATAAAAAAAGAGTGTGCTGACATCAGCTCTGTAATAAAGAATGCTTCAGTATATGCTTCTTATACTAGTTCAGAAAGTTCAGCATTAAGAAACAAAATTAAAAGATACATATATAGAGAGAATCCTAATCCTAATCTTACGATGACATGTTTTTTATAATCATTCGGAAAAGTTTGAGCAAGGGAAATAGAATTTATTTATTTCTAATTATTGTATAATGATGTGCATGTAGTTGCGAAACTATATATACTCTTAATCAAAAGTATCAGGCACCTTATTAATCATTATTTAAAGTTTTAATTTAAATTTCTTTGGTATTTGCTATATAAATTATCCTTTGTTTCAAGAACTCTTAAAACTTATGTAGAATGTCGATAATCAATAAGTAAAAGAATTGGATAAATGAAAAAAACATAGGTGCCTAACATTTTTTATTAAAGCTTGGAGGCTTCCAATGATTTATTACTAATGGCAAAAATCCATTAATAATAAATTAAAAGTGAGAAGTTAAAGGTTGACCAATTATAATCGATTATTCTTTTCACATTCGATTGCGAGTGATCAATTTCTAACTTCTTACTCTTTTTATTGTTATTGTAGAAGAAAAACTTTATAGAAAATTTTGTTTAATTACAAAAATAGACAAAGCGTAGTCTTGAGAGATGATAGCAGACTTTTCCTCTTCCGAGGAAAGATCACGCATTGTCTACTTTTGTAATCTAAACTTCTATGTGACTGACTTTGCAATTATGTTGCACATTATACAATGCAATAGTAGTTTGGAAAAAAAAACACATTATACCATCTTTTTTCAAAGAAAGTTCTGAATTGGTATACATCAGTTGAAGTGAGACAAACAAAAAAACAAAGTCTACCACATAGTTTGTTTTACTCCAATTTATTACACCAGTGTATACCAATTCAGAATTTTTCTCGAAAAGGGACAAGCATGTACACTTATTTGTTTTTTACTGCTACACTGAACTGCACATAAACTTTCTTATTTGTCACCAAATATCAAACATGTGTACCTATTTCACTTTAAGTACAAAAAAATGTACACTAATTTAGTTATAAAAACAGACCTAACGAGTGTATGTACCTGCGTGTGCCCGATCTGATAATAAATCAGAGATCAGAGAAAGAGGACAAATTGAACTATCATCGCAATTAGGCCTTGCGTATTCTAAGAACCTTGCAATTTCTAAGAATCGACTTACGATCGCACAACAATGACCCAACGTTATGAAATGTATCGCAACTCTTTTTCTTCCCTTTATTTCCTTCGACGCTCGATCCTCTATAGGTCGTCTTTACCCTTTGTACCACGCGTCGGTCATTCCTCGATGCCTCGATGCCTCGATGTCACAGGCTCGCTCGCCTCTTTACCTCCTTTCCGCCGTCCGCGGTCGGATCGGGTCGGGTCGGGTCGGTCGTGACGCGAGAAAGCGTATCGCGGATATCACGTGGGGTCGGTTGTTTCGGCGAGGATCACGCTTTAATCTGCATAGTCATCGGTGACACGGGAGAATATACGTATAACCTATCGCGTGCGCGGCGCAGAGGACAATCACAATGGTGTAAATTGACAACACAGATCGAGTAGATCGAGTGTCGAGTGACAACACCCTGGCGGCGATCGGTTACACTGCCAACGTTCTTACTGTTCAGCGCAGACCTCTGCGCCCTCGTAAATAAACCTTTCAAGGTGAAAAGAGGCGTGTTGCCGTGATTTTCGAATGCGCCGCGACGATTAGACGACGGTTAGACGACGCTGACGCGGGAAAAAGTTTTTCCCCTCTTTCCACTTTTCGAGAGAAAGAGAGAGAGAGAGAGAAAAAGAGAGGACGCGCTTGCGGACGAAGAATGTACAATTGAAAAAATGCAGACAATGGGAGAAATAACATAAATTTCAACCTATCAGAAACCATGTATAGCGGAATACAAGATTTCTAATAGATTGAAATCTGTTCCTATTGCCCTGTGCTTTTCAATTGTGCATTAGGAATTACAGAGGAAAGTGGCCTCTATTCTCTATCGAAGAATCCTCTCAACAGGTGCAATAAGTATTATAAAAATGAAACAACTATAGGTGCTTTCCAATGAGAGACACAAGGCCTCTATCCACATTGCTTGAAATCCCCCAAAATTTTCGTATTTCAAAGATGTTGAATTCGAAAAGTGCAAGCAACGCAGACAGATCCCTAGATGGCACAGTGTAACCTAGTGAATCATTACATTCTTGTTATTTGCCAATGTTAAACAAAAATGAAATGATAACTGTGTTAAGCTAACGCAATGAAAAGCGCAATCAATAACAGAACAGTTAATAACAGAAATGTACAAGGATATGCATCAGTTCAAAGAGTTGATCAATAAAAAATAGACAAGAAAAATTTAGGAGAGCATATCTCTGTCTCGCTCACTCATTCACTCACCTGGCGACGAGCCGTCGTACTTCTGTGCCTCCAACTCTCCGTGATAATGTAGCCTCTTCCGTCGATGTGCCCGAGTACTGTCCAAAGTGTTTCTTCACGTCAGGAGCGTGGCGATGCGGCACGGGCATCGCGGTCGCGTCGAACCAGCAAACCCCCCTCTTTTTTTCCGAGATCACTACCGCTGTATACGTTTATGTCGCACGCCAATGCTGTCACGATTCTCGCCAGCTTCTTTCTCCTTCGCGTCGAGCAATGCACCGCAGCAGGCTTCTCTCGTCGGTATACGTTGATCGTTGATCGTTGATCGTTGATGGTCGGCCGCAACTGCGCTTCGCAACAAAGACGGCGAGAATGCAAGCGAAACGTGATGGATAAAGAAACGATGAGAAAACGGATGATAAAGAGGGGAACAGAAAAACTGAGAGAGAAAGAGAGAGAGAGGAGGGAGAGGGAAGGCCGGCGATCCGGGGGTGCACGGAATGAAGGACCGATAATATAATAATTCTCCGTGCGCTCTCGACGATGTCAAAATAAAACAGTGATCGTTTCCCCCTTCTTTTTTACTCTACCTCTTTTCTTCCTCAACCTGCTGCTCTTTTTTCTTTTTCTCTCTTCCTATCGGCTGACGACGGTGCCGATCAGCGCCATTTTAGCGAGGCACCCACGATATCGTCTCGTTTTCTTTAACCTTGGCAAACAGAACAGACGGGGTTCGCGCACGCCGCACTAAAGCCCTGAGCGCTCTCGATGTTTCTCGATATGTTTCTTTCTCTCTTTCTCTTACATTTGTGCCTTCACTCACTCACTCGCTTACGATCTCCTCGTCGCGCGGCACGGTCACTCCGTTTCGTCCCGATATCGTCGTCGTACGTGCAATTAGTAAATATTCGCACTCTCGTCTCTTTCACCGATATACGTACGTATTACTGCGCACCGAGAGAGAGAGAGAGAGAGAGAGAGAGAGAGAGAAAGAGAGGGAGAGAGAGAGAGAGCTAGTTTGGCTGTATCGCGTATATACGCGACAGACGGCACTTTCGCTCGCGCCGTCCAACACAACCTCCTTTTACGAGATGTTTTCACTTCATTCGTTCCCTTCGGCCCAAGGAGTCGTTCGTAGAACGCGATATCATCGAAATGCGCAATTGCATGCACGCCGCGTGTCCCAATTCACCTCACAATCGTCATACATACAAACACACACATACGCGCGAGCGCGCTCCTCTTTTCTTCCGCTTTTTTTCTCTTCTTTTCATACACGACAGGGCGATCCTCACATTGCGCGTCAGCCAGTCACTTCACTCGCCGTCGTCAATCGCCTCGCTTCACTTGCTGGACACGCGACTGTCGCGACTATGACGATTGACGACGATACACGAAGCGGCGCTTCCGTACCAATTATTGGCCGCAGCACACTCTTGCATAACGCATTATATATAGTGCATAAGAGAATCAACCAATCAGAATTCTCTTTTTCTTCGAAACGAGAGGAGAGGAAGAATTCTGATTGGTTGATTTGCTTACGAACTAAGCATTATGCGTTACCTTGAGTCTACAATAGATTTTTAAGCCTTAAGCCATAAGGAATGGACGAATAAATTATTCTCTTCACATTCGACTGTAGTTGGTCAATTTCTTACGGCTTAAAATACCCTATTGTAGATCCGGGATAACGGAAAGGCTGAGTTTTCACTTGACGCTACGATGTTCATTTTCAGCGTCAAAACAGGTCACGTGATCAAAATTGATGCTTGATATTCGTCAATTTCGATTACGTAATCTGTTTTGATACTGAAAATGAATGTCGTAGCATCAAGTGAAAACCCAGCCAAATAGAAATAGCAGTAAACTTATCCATAAAGATGCATTTTCACGAGCTGCTCAAGCTAGAGAGCCTCACAGGGAGAGAGTGGGAAATTGCACCACGTGACCTAGTCTCCTCTGATTGGACCTGATAATCGAGCTCTGTAGAGCTATGGTGGGGATATGCCGTTTAGGTTTAGGTTTAGGTTAGATGATTGCAAAAGCAGTACGCTATTGTCGCATTGTGCTGCAATTTTCTTCTCGATTGGTAAAGCTGGAATCAAACTATGCATTGAAGATTGAGATTAAAGATTAAAGATTGAAATTTCACCAATGAGGACAAAAAAATTTTGGCTCCTTTTGTTCTGATTGATCAAACTTCAATCTCATTCTTCAATGCGTAATTTGATTCCGGCCTAAGGTCTTTGTAAATGATACATATTATTAATCTTGGAAGTACTATATGTACCTTTCTCTGTATAAACTCAACCATGATTCCAATAAAAATACTTACGTCTTACTATTATAACGGTACACGTTTTAACAAGAATTATTATGAATTATTATAAATATTATGTTCTTTATAAAACTACGAATTTTTACATTTCGAATAGATTTGTAAGAGTTCAACAACAATAGATACAGTTTTATTAGATGATTCCTTTAACATTTTTATGTCCACAGGAAGTAGTTTCTTTACGCAACAACTATCATTATGAATAACATGTTTCAATTTTTTTCTTTTTTCTAATTTTACAGATTCATATTTGCAAAACAAACTTGGTATGACATCTTTTCTTACAAGTTTTTTGCTATCAACGCGGTATAATTCTGATGAATAAAATGAATCTAAAAAAATAAAAGGACACGTTAGAAAAAAATATCTGTCCCATCAACTATCATTAACGTAACATCAATATGTTAGAATTTTTCACGCAACTACGTAATCGTTACATACACTCGCATTGTATTGAATTTAATATATTGATATTGAGTGAGAAATTATAATATTGATGTGTTAATTTTTGTTGATGTTTATGGGAGTTACATTATAAAACATTTGTATGCATGCTTCGGTACCAATCTCATACAGCTGATTTTGAAGATTTCCAATAAGGAATTTCGGCAGCATCAATCCATTTTTGTTTCGAATTTGGATCTTGGGCAAATGTTGTGCAGCAATATTCTTCTTTATTAGAGTTTGTGCATCTTGGAGCACTACACCTGGCAAGCATTTTATAACATGCACAAATCCTGTTCAGATATCTGAAATGTAAAAATTCGTAGTTTTATTTCATATATATATGTACAATAAAGGAAGATACATATTTCCAAGATAATAATATGTATCACTTACAAAGACCTTATCAATTGAGAAGAAAATTGCAACAAGATGATAATAGCGTACTGCTTTTGCAGTCATCTAAAACCTAAAACCTAGTACCTAAATATACCCCCACCATGATTCTATGGAGCTCGACTACCAGGTCCAATCAGAGGAAATCTGGTCACGTGATACAGTTTGCCATTTCTCTCTGTGAGGCTCTTTAGCTCAAATTGGCCGTTTCAGCAACAGAAAAAATCACATGACTTTTATCGCAAAATTATTAGAGCGACAATTTTATACATGAAAAAAAGAGCAAGAAACGTTAAATTTGACATTTGAACGACAGATTCGATACGTTGTTTGTACAATATTTTTCATGTATCATTTGCAATATTAATACGTTGAATTAAATAGTTATTAGATTATTCTGATTACGTCAAATCCTCTATCTGGATCTGCAATAAAAAAAAAGAATAAATTAAGTTATGTTATATCGTAGACAACGGTCAATACAATCGATACGATATGTCAGCACTGTCAATAGCATTTGAGCGTTTGACACATGTAGTTGAAACTGTTCAAACTACAAAATTTCAGCCGCTGGATAACGAGCGATAAACCTGTCGCTCTAATTGCTTATTTTAGCAGCACGTGAAAATGTAGGCGAATTATCAACCGATTGAAATTCACCTAATTGCGAGATTATGGATAAGTTTATTGTTATTTCCATTTCTGTTAGATTACGTAGACCTAAAGCAATATCCTGGTTGGCTCATTGGCTTAAGTTTATGTCTTAGGCTGCTTTCACATGCAGCGTAAGGGTGCCATTACATGAAGTGCAGAAATGTGGAAACGCGGAAGACGAAATTAACTAAACTTTACTAAATTTGCCGCCTTTTCGCGTGTTTTATTCCACCTGTTTTAATCTCCTAATATTACATGCAGTACAATTTCAACGTGGAAAAGCCGGGGAATTAGAAATTATTAATTTTTAACGGTATTTATTGATTAAAATGTTTGTATTCAATACATCTGAAAAGATAAGCATATTGATAAAAATTGCAATGAATTACGTGAATACAATTTTTTAAAATAAATACAAAAGTGTATTTGTCACTATATCGTTCCACTTACGTCAACCAATCAAATCATGTCAAATTGTATCAGCTGTCATATTATAAATATATATATATGTATTTTGAAACTTTTCTAGTGTAAAGGGTGTCTCAAAATGATCTGACATTTTAAATTGCGCGCCATTTTTTTGCAGCGAACGTAACGTACTAATCTTTAACAACTGGCATCAGGAAGTATTGAGGTTTAGTCATGGAGAATTACACGATCGAGCAACGCATAGAAATTGTGAAAATCCACTACAAATATGGTGAACATTTTGCAAAGACGGTTCGAAAAGTCCGCTATTTCGCGCCGCGGCGATGTGAATTGGCCACCAAGATCGTGCGATTTGACGCCATTGGACTTCTTTCTTTGGGGTTTTCTGAAAGGAAAAGTGTATGCCAATGATCCACAGACCATTCCGGAGTTGAAGGAAGAAATTAGACGTACCATTAATGAAATTAGTCCGCAATTATGCCAAAATGTCATTGTAAATTTTGTCAAAAGAATGAACGTTTGCAAACAGAGTCGAGGCGGCCATTTATCGGATATTGTGTTCCACATATAACCTTCATGTTTGTACTTTATATTAAACTAAAAACATGTGTACTTTTCAAATAAATAATATGTTTTATTAATACATTAAAATGTCAGGTCATTTTGAGACACCCTTTATAATATAATCTCAAAACTTATTTTTAAAAGAATGTTAAACATACTAGAAACCATAAACTATATATGTTACCATAACATAACTTTACTAACAATAAGTAACATATAATTGGTTTAAATCATAGAATTAGTATTTTAATGAAAATAAAAAAATGTTCTTTATATATCACAACAGGTCATATATGTTGTTTAAGTTTCAGAATCATCTATCTCAATGTAAAGAAAAAATATATTGTACGATGAAAATATAAGCATAACATTGGCTACGTTCAGTAGGAATAGCTACTTTATTACTATAATTAAAATTATGAATCACTGATGATCATCATTGGTGCATGCTCGTAGGTCCGTATTCATAGTCTTATTCTTATGTATAATCAGGCATTATATATAAGGTTGTCTTAAGTTTATCTTCAGATTCTATAATGTGCAGCCAGTAAAATGATCCGTAGAGCATTTGAAAATGAATTTAAGACGAGTTTAAATATAAGATCTGATTATGAATATGGACCTTACATTTAAATTAAAAACATATGCCATGCACATCCACGCAAGGTAGCGTATTCTGTTGAACGTAGCCATTAGTTTAAAAAATAAAGAAATATATATTGTTTTAGTCTTTAAATTTTTCAATTAGCTGCAACACAGCTATCAGCCAAGATAATTAATTTTCTTTTATTACAGATTTTAAAGCTTGTGATATCACAACTGCATTTGGATCCAACAATTCTTCTTTTTTTTCTTCAGTTGCTTTATTTTTGTATGTTGTTGCCACATCACTAAGTGCTAGTGATGATTTACAAAGCAATTCTTCCAGGCGTTCATTGCTGACTTTCTTCTTTTTCGCGAAATTGTCAAGAGGAGGTACCCTTATTTATCGTAAGTATCATTATTACACACAGTTACACACGGTTTAAACAGCTGTTGAAATGAATGAAATATACACTTTTACGTATAAAATTCTAGGATAACTATAGATTCTGTCCATTTTTAGGACTTTCAAAAGTACGAGATACGTCACATTTTACCAATTAAGCAAATAATAACGAAATAGCTTACAGCATAAATTTCATCATCAAAACGTCACTTTTCTACGCCTATAAGTTCAGTCATTTATCGTGGCGAGGCGCTGCACACACACACACAAGCACGAACCCATGTACATGTGCTCGCTTTCGGCGCGTCGAGAGCACATAGGCTTGTGTTTGTGTATGTGGTTACCGATTTTGTCACATTTTGCTAGGCCGCCGACTGCTTTTGAATCGCATGCTGACTACTCTGGAGCCATGTAAGAATCGACTATGAATATTAACCTGTTTCGCGTCATGAAGTTGGTACTGAATCTTTTCTTGCACGAGGAAAGATTCAGTACCAACTTCATGACGCAAAACAGGTCTGTATTCATAGTCGATTCTTACATTCAAGACTGTCTTAAGTCAATCTTAAGATGTCGTAAATCAATCCGAGGACTATATTAACATCTTAGACATTATATTTAAGATGGTTTTAAAATAAAAATGGACTATGAATACTGCCCCATGTTTCACGTTTCACAGGTGGCAGACTGCGCATTGAGAGATAATGCGGAGTAAAAGTAGGCGTGGTTTGACCAAACTGAGCACATCATATAATCCTTCCACCATGTTTGATGCTCACACTACTCGAGGTTCCGGTTCGGTAAATTTGATGACTTCGGAAATGACAGACGTTCCTACTGCGCTTTCTGAGCTTGGAGCTACGCTTGCCTCTCTCTCGGCAACTTTGTCATCCCCCGACAGTCGTATTGGTCGGCTTGAGTCTGGGTTTGGTGCTAGCGATCGTATAGAATATAGATTGGAGACTGAGCGCTGGTTTGGCCGCCCTTGATTTATCCGTTCAGCGGCTTGCCTGTGCGGAACTGAAAAGAACTGAATGTCTGTCGTCGACCTTGGAGGTGCGTTCAGGAATTACACCTAAATAACTCTGGAGTATTCTAGTGTATGCCTTAGGCGTTCAGAAACTTCAGATATAATTTATACCAAAGTGTTCAGAAACGTTTTGGATGATTCCGAGATTACTCTATCGTCAACCTATTTTTGAGTTGGGTAAGAATCGCCCCATATGCATTGAAAAATCACGTGCCTAATGGGACAAAGACTAAGTTGCACAATTATTAAAAGGTCCACTTCTTTTTGAAGAAGAAAATGAAAAATTTAATAATTAATAAAACTGATTTTGAAGTTACGACTATTACTATTTTGAAGTTAGCGACTGAAAAATTTTTATTGTAATTAATAATTTTAATAGCAATTAATCTTTTATAACCTTTTCATTTTTAACAGAGGGACACCTCAATCGCATCACCCAAGGCGTTCAAAAACTCCTTCATCTAGATCACTGTGCACCTACAGCTTACATCACTCTACCATTACCCTGATTTCTTGAACGCACCCTTGATGTGCTGTTCTCTGATGTGAGTGCGCTAAGGGCTGCTCAGCTCTCCCTTGAGGGAGAGATCCGTCTATCTCGCTTCAAGAATGGTGTCTGCCGCCGGACTGTGACTTCTGCGCTCGGCTTTGCCGTTTGACTTTGCCACTCGCCTCGAGAGAATGGAGGGTGGGCACAGAGACCACGAGGTCATCATATTTGGGCTGCCTGTTGTGGAATCCGAGGACATGTTTGCCGTGATCATTCGTGTGATTGCTTCCTCGGGCGTGACGCTTGCGCCTAATGAGATCATCACCTCGTTTCGGATCCCAGCAAGGGGTACCTTCCGTAGCCAGCTGCTCATTGCAAAACTTACTACCATTGCGAGGAGGAACGAGCTTCTGGCGTGTGCTCGTCGACTCTTTAATTCACCCATCTTGGTCTACTATTAGGGTATTTTTTCAAGAACGAGCTACGATAACTGAGAGGCGCACTTTTCGCGAGGCGAAGCAGTTGGCGCTAGCCACTGGTGTTCGTTATGTGTGGATGCGTCGCGGCGTAACTTATTTTCGCCTATCTGACGGTTCTCGATCCATCCGATATTCGTTCTGATATACTATTGCATGAGGTGGGCGTCGCTGTTGATTTTTTTGGGTGCCTTTCTTTGGGGACTCTCTTTATCGACTCTCTCGACGGTTGATCGCTCCGATTGACTGACTTCGCATGTGTATGATTTTCGATCTCTGCTTTGCGCTCTCGAGGTGGGGAATGCTGTCTCCGGTGGCGGCTCTTGAGGTGGGGGGGGGGAGGAAGCTTTTTCCGGTGGCGGCTCTTTACTTATGGCATACGTTAACGCTAGATCGATCATTCCGCATCTTGCGCAAAATCCGAGATTTCGTGGCGTACCGGCGACCTGATGTACTTATCGTTAGCGAGATTTAGCTGCATGATGATGTCGATGACTCGTCATGTGTCTCTATTCTAGGATACTCTCTCACTCTGATTGGCCTACAGCGTATCGGGGGGAGAGAGAGGGAGGCGGGGGCAGAGTCGCACTTTTCATTAGAGACTCTCTCTCTTTCTTTCCACAAATTGACTTTTGTTGCTCCTCTGACTGGCTCTCTTGTGAAGCTGGTGGGCGTCATCATACTTAATAATCAGAAGAATAGTAGTATGCATTTATCGCCCTCACCGCTCGCCGCTTATGGGCCTTAATCACGTCGAATCTTGCCTATCTGAGATTGCGTGTCGTGCTGATTTCATCGTTTCCATTGGGCGACTATAATATTAATATACTTTCACAAATTGACAGCGGTCGAATGCAATTATTATCTTTGATGTCGCTCAGATATGTTGTCGACTCGCCGACTCGCATAACGTCTGCCTCTGAGTCGCTTCTAGTCTCATCCGGCATTGACGTCACTGAGTGATACCTTCGACATCAGCGATTACTGTGTCGTTTATGCAGCCCTGTGCCTGAGGAGACCATCGTGTCGGTCACGGATGTTCTTATATCGTACCATTAGATCGATTCCGTCTGATTTATAGAGGCTGAACTATCTAAAAATCAATTGGATGTCTCTTTTTGATTTTACCTGTATCGACGCTATGGTCTCCTATTTTGAATTCTCGATGCTCTCTGTGTTCGATTGCCTTGCCTCACTTTTCTCTCGAGCGCTCTGTTCGGCCTTCTGCCCCGTGAATTAACGTCGCGGTGAAAAAATTGATTGTTTTGAAATCTCGAGCTTAAATAAATTTAGGCGGACTCGCTCCAGTACTGACTAGATTACTTCACGTAAATACCCTATTACGTTCGTGACACGTTTTCTTACAGCGCACTCATTGCGTTCAGCGGACTCAGCAGTTGAGTAGCGCTCGCTGTTATTGCTATATTCGGTAATTATACATATTAACAGACATCGCGCCAATGATCTTGACCTTGACATATATTGTCAAGGTCATGATTCTGAGTAACTTGGCTTTAGTAATTAGGTGGCGGTCTCTTAGTTTCTGAGATATTTAAATTAGATTCAAAGTGAGATATATCTTTCCGTTAGAGAATAAACTCCAACACTAGAAGAATAAATATGTATCATACTTCATATAACTACTATTTTGCTTCAGTAACTCTACTTTCGACTTTCCACGCGAAGCGACTCTCACCCTCCTCCCCCCTGCAAAGGGGTGCACGACTCTCATCTCCCCTCCCTCCCTGCAAAGCGGCGCACGACCTTCACTTTCGACTCTCACCTCTCCTTCCCTCCCCCTGAAAAGGGGCGTCGGACTTCCATAATTGTATTGTTTGACAACATATGTCAAAGTCATGGTCGGCGTCCCCTATAGTGTACGACTATCAAACATATTTAAAAACAGGAAATTCTCGTGTTATATAGTTGAACTTTTTTTGTTAATAACTTTTTAACGAAGGATGACCTCCATTTAAAACCTTTCAGAGGTCACTCAGAGCCACGACCTTGACAACATATGTCAAGGTCAAAAGGTCATCGGCGCGGTGTCGTATATAATTACCTTATATTCTTTTAGATCCAATGAGCATTTTAGATCTGAAAGAATATATCATAGCAAAGAGAGTCCTCACTCAACTGTTAAGTCAACTGAACGCAGCCATTGGTCGCGTTCAGCAGATTCAACTATTGCGGAGCGAATCCGTAAGTGCTCGCTGTCATTGGATGATCTAAAAGAATATACCAATAGCAGCGAGCGCTCACGGATTCGCTCCACACAGTTGAGTCTAATGAACGCGAGGACACATTATGTGAAGGATTATAAAGTTCACAGCCGCGAGTACCGAGAATCGAAACTTAACTTGAATCGCAAAACCGGTTCTCCCTCAATTGCCAATTTTCTTGTTGCCAGACATACTGTTGAAAAATTGGATTAATCCAACTTTTAGCGACATCGCTCTACAATAAGTGTCATAAGCATATGAGATTGACCATTACAATCGAATGCGAGAAGAATAATTGACTCGTTCATTTCTTATGGCTTAAGTTTTAAAAATCTATTGTAGATATGCAAAGATTTTTAACATGGAACAGCAGGATATAAGTATAATAAAGGTATTTACTTAAAGGATAAGTCAAAATGGTGACAGTTCGCGGTACTTTGTTAATCTAGTGACTTTATCCAGATCGCAGCATTCGATCATGTATATCACTAGCGCTCCTTGCGTAAAGAATGTCAGAAGAATATAAAAGAAATGTGTGGAATACGGTCGACGATAATGACGATCTATTTTAATCTGAAAAGTGACAGTTTGATCCTTTTCGGAATTTTGATCCTTTCAGATTTACGTGCGATACTTACAGAAGATTTAACTCGTACGGCCCCCATGGGGATTGGATAATACCCATGTAAAATTTTCAAAAAATCGATTATTTTTTTCTTTTAAAATACATTTTAGAGTCCCAAAAATGAAGTGCAAGTGGTTTTATTGCGATACATAATTTTTTTCGAAAGTCTATCATAGGCTCTCGCATCAAGCACTTCACAGTGCTGCTGACCGTCCGCTCGGTACGCCAAAACGTTCAAGGCTCGTAGGCCAACTATTTAACATCCAAATATTTTTACTTGCGTTTTTGTCTGACAATTCTGAGCTTTCCTATTAGAACATAGATGGCGAGATACTCTACTACACATTCAAATATATTAGTATAATCGTCAGTACAGTTGTTGAGACGACGCCGGTCGCATTTTAAACGCGTTTTTCTCAAAACAGCATTTTTTAAATTGGCTGGCAGCAGAACTCAAACAATTTTTAATCAATTTGCTTCAAATTTTAATAGTATTTAAAAATTCACATTTTCTAAAGAAATACGAAGGATTTTTTCATAAATTATAAATTTTTTGAGTTGATTTTTTCTGACAAAAATGGAACTTTTTGTTTGTACTTCCATTTTGTCAAAAATCAATATTTTCAAAAACGGCAACGTATTTCTGTAGATATTTGAATAAAGAAAATAAAACAAATTTATTTTTTTTGTTATAAACCAAACCTGTAACCGCAAAAAACTGCGCACTACTGTCCTCTGATAAAGTGAAATGTAAACTATAACGTCCACTTTTCTTAGAGTACATCGTGTACTTTTTAAGGTTAAAGATGATAAATCGATATTTGGTTCATATAATCGTGCTACATTTTTGTAATATAATTACAAAAATCGCAGCGAAGAGATTGGAGTTTTGAATAACCGCGCCGTCAGATTTTGGGTCGTCATGTTCTCTCTCAGGTTTCTCTCTGGGTGCACCCACAGTTTACTTCATTCTACCAATACCCTGATTTCCTAAACGCATCCTTGAAATAAAGCGAAACTACGGCAAAATAGACTAATAGGCATCTGTATGTATTAATGAATGTACAAATTTAAAAAGAAAATATAAAAAAAGAGATTTTGGATTGATCTTTTATTTGAAAAAAGACATGAACATGGATTAAAAAAAATTATTATTAAAAAATTATCAATGAATAACCAGTTATATGCTTGATCTATATGATCGAAATGCTCTTTTCATCTATGGCATTTCATTTATGCCACAAGTATATGTATAACAGCCATGGAGTCAAAATGGTGACAGTTCGCGGTACTTTGTTAATCTAGTGACTTTATCCAGATCGCAGTATCATGTATATCACTAGCGCTCCTTGCGTAAAGAATGTCAGAAGGATATAAAAGGAATGTGTGGAATGCGGTCGACGATAATGACGATCTATTTTAATCTGAAAAGTGACAGTTCGGAATTTTGATCCTTTCAGATTTACGTGCGATACTTACAGAAAATTTAACTCGTACGGCCCCCATGGGGCCTAGGATTGGAATACGTCCACTCGCATCACGGTTATGGCGAGAATCAAAACAATGCGCTTGTGGGATGTAAGTCCCGACAAGCAACTCACTAGTCGAAGTGAGCGACTATCCATGCTCTACCAGCTATGCAGGCTGATTCCCGAGCTTGTAAGTTCACTCGTCGGGGGCAAGGCCCCTAGCCAGCATATGTAGATATTAACCATCGACCTCCGCGATGGTCCTACCCATCCATGACTGGGCATGGACTGCCCAGTCCCCGCGGTATCAATTTCAATCGGTCGGATCTTCGTAGCCTATGCTACTCCCAGTTTGCGCCGCCTACACGCGCGACCCTGATCGCCCGGTGCTTCGGAAGCCGCCGGGACGCTACTCCCCGGGGACGCTTCACAGGAATCGCTCAGCAACCTGACCCCGGGTCTAGTCCCGAAGCAGGGCGCCAAGCTTTCAATCTGATCAGCCTCCTCCCTGCAAAGGCTAAAATATAATATATTATCCTGAGGCAATCAAATAATTAGATAGCCTCGTGCTTTATCGGAACAAGCTGACTTTATGTGGGGTGCCGGTAAAACTCGAACTCGGAACGGTAAGTCATGAATCGAACATACAAGACGTCTAACCACCGACGCCCAAACTTAAAGACTTAATCGGGACAGCCGTTATTGAGATCCGATAATCTCGATCTGCAATTTGCTGATTCGCGTAAAGGAAGCACGTTCACGTCTCGCACCATGCTCAGCGCCGAGACATTACCAGTGGCCTAGTTTCCACCAAGGGTTTAAAACGAATCAGAATGTAAGAATCAACTATAGTCGAGTATTCATTCCCCTATTACAGTCGAACGACAGGGGAATGCTCGACTGTAGTTGGTTGGTTCTTATATTCTGATCCGATTTAAACCCTCAGTGGAAACTAGGCCAATATCTTCAGATTAATACATGTATATTTATATATTAGTATCGTTGTTTTATTAGGAGTACAAATTAGTTCGGTCCATTTTCCAAAAGATGGCTCCGGCTGTTGTGAATGGTTCATAGTGACAGCTGATTTTGGCGTTTTCAGAGAGGTTAGACATCTGCTAATAATATTCAGTTTATATCGCTTTGAATTTCATATAAAAACCTTGATTTTTACTGTGTTTGAAATATCGAATTTTGTGTTAACCAAGCAGCATTTGCGGGAGGTTATAATTTTCTGCTTTAATTGGAAGAAAAGTGCAGCTGAAGCCCATCGAATGCTTGTCGAAGTTTATGGTGACACTGGTCCAACTGATAAATCATGTAGGGAATGGTTTCGACGTTTCAAGGATGGAGATTTCAGCGTTGAAGACAAGCCTCGCTCTGGACAGCCAAAAAAATTCGAAGACAAAGAATTAGAGATTACTCGAAGAAGATCAGAGTCAAACGCAAGAGGAGCTTGCACAATCATTGGGAGTAACTCAACAAGCCGTTTCTGCACGATTGAGAGCCATGGGAATAATTCAAAAACAAGGAAATTGGGTGCCTTATGAACTGAAACCGAGAGACGTTGAAAGGCGATTTTTCACTTGCGAACAGCTGATTCAAAGACAACAAAGAAAAGGTTTTTTGCATCGGATTGTGACTGGAGATGAGAAGTGGATATTCTACGACAACCCCAAGAAGAAAAAATACTACGCTAAGCCCGGTCAATCGTTGCCATCGACCTCAACATCAACACCAAAGCCGAACATTCATGGTTCGAAGATCATGCTCTGTATCTGGTGGGACCAAAAGGGTGTTGTTTACTATGAGCTGCTGAAACCTGGCGATTCCATTACGGGCGATCGATATCGGCTACAATTGATTCGTTTGAGCCGTGCATTGCGAGAAAAACGGCCGGAATACGAGCAAAGACATGATAAAGTTATTTTTCTTCATGACAACGCTCGGCCTCATGTCGCAAAAGTCGTAAAAAAATATTTGGAAACGCTCAAATGTGATGTTTTATCGCACCCGCCGTATTCTCCGGACATTGCTCCTTCTGATTATTGGTTGTTCCGAAGGATGCAGCACGTCACCGGTTGACTTCTTTTGCAGAAATCGAAAATTGGCTCCAAAATTGGATCGCCTCCAAAGAGTCATTTTTTCGAGATGGAATTCGAAAATTGCCTGAGAGATGGAAAAAAGTAATAGCCAATACTTTAATTAATCTGTTCATTTTATTTTGAAATAAATGCATTTTTGAACACAAAAAAACGGACCGAACTAATTTGTACTCCCAATAATATATTTTAGTATATATTTTCAAATACATTTTATTGCGTTTTTTGCAATAATAGCTTTCCTAAGTTAAAAACACAACAATAAGTTATAACCAAGAAACATATATTCAATCACATGTGTTATAAGATAACCACAATCTAATCTAACGTCGGAAGTTAACAGCGTTGCCAAGTTTTCCGCGTGTATTTCTTTAGATACTCAAATAGTCATGCCTTCATTAGCTTTTTGCTTGTATACAAATAAATTACACGGTGAATAGAGTTAAAATTCCTACAAGAATGTAAAAAAAGGTTTGTTCTAACTGTTTTAAATGTTTTTTATGTAGATCGAAGATTTTAAAAGTAAGTAATTATGTAATATATCGGTCATCCAATGCATTTGCCATAAGACACCATGCATAAAACTCTAATTTTAGCTCTTTCTTTCTTAAAAATTGCGCGATCAATCGATTTGAAATTTTAATATAGTATTAGTTTCGTTTTAAATAATATTCTGTAATTTTTAGATAGATCAAAGCATTTTGATTTTTCGATCGAATCTCCTTAAATGGAACGCAGCCTTTGTCAGAGGCTGCGTTCCGTTTCACGCATGCATGATGCATCATTTATCCTTGTTTAATATTCGGTGAATAACAAGAATAAATGATAATATGCGTGAAACGGAACGCATCCATAGTATAATATTTCCTAGCCTGAATAGTCGTTAACTTTAACGCCTAAAGATGTAAGAGCCAGGCCGAGAAAAAATGTCAGGCGCTTCACCGGTGCCGGAACTTGATCCGAGGCCTCAAAGTCGTCCATATTCCTAAGCAAGTCGTCCATATTCGTCTCGCCGCGAAGCCACATAACCCGACAGGAGGAACTGTCTTCTGACTTCTTTGTACACAGTGCGACAAATATATTCCCGGACAGGGCCTGAAAATCATAATTGAAACAACAAATATGCATATTTTTTGGTTTTATTATTCAAAATATTCTCCTCTGGCTTCAATACACTTGTTACAGCGATTCAATAGTGATTCAAATGCATGTTCTAGCTCAGTTTGCGGAATTGCCTTTAGTGCCTGTGTAGAAGCTGATTGGATGGTCGGAATGTCATAAAAAAAGCGTCCTTTCAATTTCAATTTCAATTTTGGGAATAATGAGAAGTCGCAGGGGGCCGAATCAGGTGAATACGGTGGATTAACACAGAGACACGATTTCGAGCCAAACATTGACAGACAATCAATGAAGTGTGACTCGGTGCATTATCATGCAACAAAGACCAATCTTCTGGATCACGATATTCGGGGCGAATACGATGAATTCTGCCCATCAATCGCTTTAAAACTTCGATCAATCGCTTTAAAACTCTTTGTTCCATATTAAAATTTCTACCTCGACCAAAATCTTGTTTAACATGAACTGTCATATCTTCATTATATGTCAACCAAAATGAATGAAACTTTAACAGATGATAGCAAAATGTTCAACCTTTAAAATGCATGTTTGAACGCACAGATGTCGCCACTGGTTGCTGAGATATGGTTCGTGTCCGGGAACATATTTGTCGCACTGTGTATAGTAATATCTTATAAAATATCTTTCGTGCTGACGCTCGACGCTTATGTTTAACGTCAAAATAGGTCACGTAATTAAAATTTTGACGCTGAAAATGAGTGTCGAACGTCAGCATGAAAAAGCACTTTAAGGGGATCCTAAAGCAAAGCTCGAGCTCCGATCGAAATCACCAGAAGTCGCGCCATGTGCTGCATATCGACATGTTTTTTTATAATATCACAGCAATATCTCACGCAACCTATGATACGCAATTACACGTGTCAATTTTCGTATAACAAATTTGTCTCGATAAAGCGTCTAATTCTAATTCTAAGAACTCGACGTTGTTTATTCGTGTAAACTATGTATCTGAGAACCACTATTTCGTGCGTACAAGCAAAGCTTTCGACATCAAGCAAACGTTACGACAGTTGAGACGTCATATTTACACTAAGAAATGGTAAAAAATATATAATTTTGAAATTTTCGATCGATCTCGGCATAGACTCCACTTTCCAGACACATATTAATGCGTATATTTTAATCCTCGAAAAGGATTTTTGAATTGGTGAAAGAAAAAAAAGTATTTCTTATACGAAAATTATATGTGCTTACATAGTAAAACAGGAGACTTAAGGTGCATTTTCACAAGTTGTTCAAACTGACTATTTCAGCGACAAAAAGATCAGGTGACGACTTTTGTCAGAAAACAATTTTATACATGAAAAAGGCCAGAAGCGTTAAATTTGACATTTGAGCGACAGATTCGATATGTTGTTTGTATTTTTCATGTATCATTTGCAATATTAATACTCTGAATTAAACAGTTATTAGATTATTCTTATTGCATCGAATCCTTTATCTGGATTAACAATAAAAAGAAAGAATAAAGTTATGTATATCGCAGTCAATGGTGGTCAACGTGGTCAATACAATATGTCAGCACTGTCAATAGCGTTTGACGCTTGTAGTTAGAACTGTTCAAATTACAAAATTTCAGCTGCTGGATAACGAGCAACAAATCTGTCGCTCTAATTGCTTATTTTAGTAGTACGTGAAAATGTATCTTTAGAATCCTCTTAAAGCAAACTGGAACGACGGCAGAACTTGATTGATGTCGATAAAACAGAGTAAAAAAAATTTTTTTTAATTCTAAATAAAATATTATGTACATCAAGAAAACGTTACATGTATTAATTAAAACATCACGTACATTAAGCAAAATCATTAAGTAAAACATTACGTACATTTTTTTTTGTTCTGCTATATCCTATATATCACTGGGGAGCTTAACTGACATTCAAATCGTCCTTCTCAAGACATTTCTATCGTAAGCTTCAAAATCATAATTTAAAGGTCTCATGATATTCTTATAAATTATTCAAATATGGGAAAGTACTTTTTGTTTCATGTTTCATGTGAAATGATCATAGACGAAAAAAGTATTTCGATTCATGGATGTATGGAAGCATACAACAGGTTATTCGTTGATAATTTTTTAATAATTTTTTTTTAATCCATGTTGTCTTTCATCTATTCAATCCATCACGTTGTCTTTCAAATAAAGGATCAACCCAAAATTTCTGTTTAAATTTTCTTTTTAAATTTGTACATTTATTAATGCATACAGCTGCTATTAGTCTATTTTATCGTAGTCTATTTCGCTTTATTTTTGTTGTGTATAATCCCATCAACTTAACAGGTCCAATTGTAATACCATTTTTATATGACGTTTTGGACTTTACAACACTTTACACAACACAATTAATATAAGAAATAGAAACCGACCGAGTTAATGTAACAACATAATATAGTAGAGAATGCCTAAGGATCAGTCAAAGTTGGAAGTTATGAATAATATAATATTCTAAGTTCATGAATTTAATTATCTCAAATGTGACTGTGCTCCGAAACGTTTGGACATTAAAACACAATCAATCTGAGATGTTAATAATCACGAATCGAAACGTTCGGACAATCACGAGTATATAATAATTATATAATAATTAAATAAATCCCAACGGGCAGCCTGAAATTTCAAATGGGCGCGTCTCCCTGGTGGCGAAATTTCCCTGATGGGAAATGCTCGTCAAGCTTGCTTGAAGGGTAGGAGTAAAATAAAATAGCCCCCTCCCCTTCCTCCGTGGATCAACAGTATTCGCCAACACGGCTGACAAACGCGGCGTTTTATTTGTCAAATCCTTCCAAATTCATGAAATATCGAATTCCAAAACAAGATTACCCCAGGCGAGAATAGATAATTCAAAATCTCGCACTAATTCATCGTTTACCTCGAGGGTTCTGGAGGAGGCAAAAATTCGATTTCAGGAATATCAATAAAAGACAAAAATCAAAGAAATTCTACATAGCGACATACAACATACGCATAATGAGACGCAAGGAATATTTAATAAGTCTTGAAAGAGAGTTAGGAAATATCAAATAGGACATCTTGGTAGTCAGAGAACAAAACTAGCAGGCGAGGAAACCATGTCGCTAAGGTCTGGGCACTCGTTCCAGAAAAACTCAAATGAGTCGCGCTTGGGCGGAGTGGCATTTTTGATCCACAAAGAAATAAAACTTAGTCACCAAAGTGAGAGCAGTCTATGATCGGTCTGATCGCGACGTCTATGTGTTGCTGAAACTGAATCAAAGATATAGCTTGCAAGTCATCCAAGCATATGCTCCCACGAGCACTTCCCAAAATGAGGACATAAAACGGTTTTATGAAAACTCATAGAGACAAAATTATTATCTAAGAAGGCACACAATAATGATGGGCGATTTTAATACTAAGATCGGAAGACAAACAATAGTCGGCACAAACATCACAGAGTGTTCGGCTTGGGCATAAGGAACAACAAAGGCCAAACATTGATGGACTTTCTCTGTAGCGAGGGAATGTATTGCATAAATATTTTCTTTCAAAAAAAGCCACAGGAAAAACTTGGAGAAACCCAGACAGCACAGTAAAAAATGAAATAAGTTATATCCTCAGTTCGAACAAAAATATATGTACCAACGTCTCCATCTTAATTCACTTCGATACCGGTAACGATCATCGGCTGGTAAGAGTGTGTTTTCGAATTGATAGAAGACTCGAAAGAAAGAAGTTGATATTGAGATATTTACAACCATGTAAGGAGAGTTTGAAAACCGAAGAGTGGAAGTACCAGAACCATTGGGAGGGGAAATTAATCCCGGTATGCGAGCTCATCCGTTTGGAACTAAATACACTAAATTCAAAAATCATCAACAACATTAAATCTGCAATAAAGCGAACATGCGCATTCAAAAACAGAGACAGCTAAAATTATCTCGGTTATAGAGAGATTCATTGAAGAAAGAAGGAACACTGATAGAGATTCTATAAGATATATTCAGCTCAACAAAAAAATAAGGGAGGCGATCCGAAGAGATGTAAGAACATATAAAACGAGGGAAATAAAGCGAGCAATCGAGGATAACATGAATCTTAAGGGGATGCTGGAGTGTCCTGTTTTACCATTAATTATTAAAGACTCTTTTTTTTCTCTTAATTGTGTTTATGGATTGAAAAATCCTTCTCCACAATTAAAGTATCGACAACAATGCAATTCGCCAGCTACATTTGAATACGAAAAACGAAAGAAAATTGAAGACTTACAGTTTTGTTATCGGCTTCTGTAGTCAACACATCACCATATGTGCTACATATAAGAGTTTTAGATCTTGCACGTTCATAAAAAGTAGCTGGCGAATTGCAGAAAACTTGAAAGAACAATCCTATGTTTTTAGAAACGAGGTAGGAGTTTTAATATAAAAGAAAAAGAATATCCGAAAATTTCGTTTGTATATTACGAGTGAAATTGACGTGAAGCCATGAAACCGAGCAGTATTTTAGTTCCGCGATATTCCGACAGCGGCGCTGTCATGAAAAATGCGTCGCTGAATCATAGAAATGATCTGAATTATCGACTTACTCAAGCTCATGTCAATAAACGTTCTTACGTGCCCTGTCAAAGTTTTTTCTTTTGAGAGAAAAAATAATAATAAAATAAATATGATATTAGTTATTTCAATTTTGTTGAAATAATTTCTTCCTAAACAAGAAACATACCATATTATCTACATATGAATACAAATGAAGATAATTATTTTAATTGCGCTGTTCTGTCTTTTACATACTTTTATTTAATAAATTATTGATGCATATATATAAAATAACACACATATATATATGTATATATGTATATATAATAGCATATATACATACGCGTGTGCGTATGTATGCGTGTGTGTGTGTGTGTGTGTGTGTGTGTGTGTGTGTGTGTGTGTGTGTGTGTGTGTGTGTACATATATACAACACATGTTTAAACTTTATTTACTGAATTATTTACACATACATATATCAGGGCTCGGATGTGGGATCAGGGCAATGCGATGTGTGTTTCGGTTGAGCTTCGATTCTGCTCGGATGTCGGACAAGCGGCAATCTCGTAGCAGGCGTAGCATATAGATGAAATTTTCGAATACTCATTGCTCTTATATTAAAGTTCATAACTCGTTTTTGCAAGCATAATGTTCTTTGAGGTTTTTTGTAAATCGCCAGCTACTTACCCAGTGCGTCTAATACGTTCCCGGGGGGGGACTGAAAATCATAATTGAAACAACAATATGCATATTTTTTGGTTTTATTATTCAAAATATTCTCCTCTGGCTTCAATACACTTGTTACAGCGATTCAATAGTGATTCAAATGCATGTTCTAGCTCAGTTTGCGGAATTGCCTCTAGTGCCTGTGTAGAAGCTGATTGGATGGTCGGAATGTCATAAAAAAAGCGTCCNAAAAAATCTTGGTTAACATGAACTGTCATCTTCGTTATATGTCAACCAAAATGAATGAAACTTTGACAGATGATAGCAAAATGTTCAAACTTTAAAATGCATGTTTGAACGCACAGATGTCGCCACTGGTTGCTGAGATATGGTTCGTGTCCGGGAACATATTTGTCGCACTGTGTATTTTAAACGTGCAAGGTCTGAAATTATTGTATACAGTACATTTTTTATTCGACTCGGATGTCGAAATGTCGACTTAGTAAGAAGCGCCATTTCTCTTATTGCACAAGCGAAGTACCGCTATTTAACTACAGAAATGGATTGAATCATTGTATAAAACAGCAATATATTATCGGCTGGAAACGCTATAATAATAATATATTTTTGTATATATAAAAATATATATCAGGATCGTTGTTTAGAAAAGGAATCATGCGTTCTTGCTGCATCGGCGATGATGCCAAATCAGAATCGATAGAAATCACATTCTTGAATTGCAGAACGAATTATTGAAACAGAAGTACGACAGAGTGAAACAGAGAAAAAACAAAAAAGGATAGAAACTCCGATTGTAATCGGTGAGGCTCCGCAGCACGCCAAACTAGGCTCGTCGANCGACTCGGATGTCGAAATGTCGACTTAGTAAGAAGCGCCATTTCTCTTATTGCACAAGCGAAGTACCGCTATTTAACTACAGAAATGGATTGAATCATTGTATAAAACAGCAATATATTATCGGCTGGAAACGCTATAATAATAATATATTTTTGTATATATAAAAATATATATCAGGATCGTTGTTTAGAAAAGGAATCATGCGTTCTTGCTGCATCGGCGATGATGCCAAATCAGAATCGATAGAAATCACATTCTTGAATTGCAGAACGAATTATTGAAACAGAAGTACGACAGAGTGAAACAGAGAAAAAACAAAAAAGGATAGAAACTCCGATTGTAATCGGTGAGGCTCCGCAGCACGCCAAACTAGGCTCGTCGAACGAAACAGCGAGTATATCCTTCAGAGTCTCTCTCTCTCTCTCTCTCTCTCTCTC
>JAANIB010003357.1:949049-960672 GCA_017607565.1 Acromyrmex heyeri | reverse complement strand
CCGTCGCTCAATGCTCGACGGCCGAGCCGCACCGGATCACGCGCGGATGTATATCTCAGGAGCATTACACTAAGAAATATGCTGCGACCGTACCTTCCAGAAAATTATCAATCCTTTCCTTAGTCTTCTATGATATTTTCTTTATTCAATATGCCTTCTTTATTCACATGTTGAATAAAGAAGACATGGTAAAGTTATTGGAAGTAAGTCATCATTCCAGTTTAAAATTACGCATCTCGTTCTGTTTCGACACTTATTAGCCTTAAATTGATATTATCAGTATTCTACATTAAAAGATATTACATTTTGTGGCACATAAGCGTGGTCAGTAGCTCTTTGAAAGAAAACCGAATGTATCATAAAAATAATAAAGTAATATTTTAAAAGTACATAATATTCAGTAAAATATATTTACTTATTAATATGATGTTCAATCACTATTATTAAGAAAATAACAATTATGTAGGAAGGAAAATATTTTCATAATAATTTTCATGCTAAAATGTTATCATGATAATTTTCATGTTGGAAGGTATGGTCGCAGCATGTTTCTTATACTATGACGCTCCTGAGATGCACGTTCGCGCGCGATCCAACAGTTCAGCCGTCGACCGTTGAGCGATTGTAAAGGAAAAATAGGTAACACTTCAGAAATTGACTCGAAATGTGTAACTAGTTTCGAGCACTGAAGTACACATATAATTTCTATTGTATAATTTTATAAAAATATATTTGGAGTAATATGTGTATTAATAATGTTATTTATTTTAAAAAAATTATGAAAAAAAGGAAAAAGCAGGATCGAACATTCCAGGATCCTCAACATTCTGATCTCGCACCTAACGCCCGAGACCACGCTGAGTTTTTGCGGATCTATGAACGCGGTACATAAAATACACGGAAAATCGTAAACTATATCTCATCAACTATCACGTTTTAAAATCATTTTTGCTATTATATGTTAATGAGAAAGGTATATGATTAACCCTTTCACTTACAATATCGTGTGGTAAAGAAATCGGGCCAAACATAAGTATCATTGGTGAGAGCAGTGGTACGTTGTTACGACGAATGTTGCTATTGAGATTTTCTCCGTTTTTTGAGTCAATGTATTTAAACAATTTATTCGGGGATCGGAGATTAAGTTGTGCGATTAAGAATGCGGTTCACTGGGAAGTACTGGATAATTTATAGGAAGGGTAATCTTGAATCGGTGCCAAAAAGATCGCGAAGTTTATAGGCGAATCTACGTGGATCGCCTTTTAGAATGTTTTTGTAATTAGGAAACATGAGGGTGACCTTCAATTTCTTTAGAGTGTAGACGGGTTCGCGGAGTGAGTCTACCGGTTTATTTTGATCTAGCAATTGTGCTAGTTTTTGAAAATAGGGGAAAGGATCTTGGTTTGAAATAAGAGCCGATTTAATTTGGAACCTTAATCTCTTTTCTCTTTGTCTTCGTCCGCCTTTAGTAGGCATGCAGGTAATGCAAAAAGAATTACAATAATAATGTTCCGGAGAACCGTCGTAAGACGGGGGCCACGCTATTGGCAGCGACAGTCGTAACAGCCCCTCGGATACCCATATATATATATATATGTACTTATATGTAACTGAAGATCAGAGATTTAGGTTCCGTCCGATTCGATTCAATATTTCCGTTTATTAAAACAAGCAAAACAATGCGAAAAAGAAAAATATGGAAGTTCTGATGAAGCGCGAGGATAGTTCTCACCTTGATCCGACTATGCTGGATAGATTTTTACTTATGGTTTGCGAATGAATGACTGAATGACTGTATGGCTGAACGTATAACTTCAAGTAAGACTGAACGTATGTAATGACTGAATGTGTATCTGAATTTATAACTATAACTGACCTATAACTGTAACTGTAACTGCAACTGTAACTGACTGTTTCTGTTTTTGACAGCTCCTTTTATACTTTGAAAATGAATGTGGGAGTGTCCTTTCAGGACCAATCAATATTCCTCAAAATTTGGTAGAACCTATAATCGCACTTTCCTTGAGATAAGGTAGCAAGGGTCCGCGTAAGCCCTACTTCCCACTCTACAAGTTTATTCTTAATAAGTAATAGTTGAGTTTTAATAATGTGCAATAAAAATTCGATTTTCCTTAATATCCTTTATGCGAGGCGAATCCACTACATTCATATGTTTAAAATTAATTTAATTTTATTAGAAATAGAAAAAGGAAGAAAAAGATATTCGTTCTCGCATTCAGGAAGATTTCTATTTTACTGCTAATTACTTAATTATTAAACGCTAATATAATATATACTATTACTAATGTTAATGTATTCTTTTATTTATAATAATGTTAATATACGTTTTTATATTTGTTATTTTATAGGAGGGCTTCTTTGAGAAAGATCGTGTGATATTCTTAGACATTCTTTAGAATAATCTGTAGATAATTTGTTTGACGCATAAAAGTATATAACGTGATCTATCTGTTGGTTTGAATGTTTAAATAAAGAAACTAAATATACCCTCTTATAAAAGAGAAAAGAAATTTTCGGTTTTGAAATAAAGATAAAATAGGGACGAAATATTAACCTAGGGATAAGATAAAAATAAGGTATAAATCGTATATCTACAATAAAGAATGAGAGAATTTTATCGGGATGTAACATCTCCTTCTTTAAATCATGCGTGATGCACTTAATGTGCGCCACTCATGATTATATATAAAATAACAGTAAACATATGTGTATATAGAGTATGCCAATTATAGAAAAGAAATGCTTACAATTGTGAATATATTCTAACGTTTTCTTATTCAATAGAGATCAGTATTTTCTTTTCGATTCGTGATGTTATTGGGCAGATTTGGATTTTCTTCTGATGTAGTTAATTTTTCCGCTGCTTCCTCTTGAGATACTTCCCTCCTCTTGGGTTTTTGAGAGAGATGTATAATTAAATTTGTAATTGAAAGGGCCCCGATCAGATGTAATGACCAATCAGATTGTAGATTGTATGTATAGCGTATCCATGTATTATAGTGTCTATAATTAGTTTCACGGTTCTGATACAGATATAGATTCCGATTATTCCAGCACTTGCGTTGCCGAAGGAAATAAAATTTCCCCAGATTTTTTTCCATGTATTCTCTGTAATTTTCTGAATTGAACTCTCATCTAAAAGATGCGAAAGAGAGATTACTTGGGAAACTATGGATTCGCCTTTAGCTCCTCGTGCCATAGTATTTAGAATTCCATTTTTTTCGGCTAGGAACATTATATGATCCCGCAGGTTTTCGAGATCCTTGTCACTATATATGCCGCTTGCTGCTAGTGATCCAGGATTTGTATAATGCCATATAGGTTTTGTCATGGGTTTCATAATTGTCGGAGGTAAAGAGCGTTCGGAAGTTGGTGTCATACGATACCATCTATTATTTAAAAAGAACATTGGAGGTATGACACGATTGCAGGAGATTTGCGTGCCTGTTTTAATTAATATATGCGTTCGTGGGGATAGAAAGTATGTCTCATTACCTTTCTGAACTGGCAGTTCTGAGTAACATTCTTTAACATGTTGAATTTTGACATCTACTGGAGTGCATTCAATGATATGCACTACTTCTCCAGAAACGACGGTCATGAATTCGAGTCCTTTCATAATCTGATATGCGAATTCGTCTGGTGAATTTATAGCGAGGCTAAGTGCGTCTTTTAAAATTTGTTGCTCCAGATTACAATGTTGTTTGAGAACATCTCTATACAGAGTATTCATCTGAGAGCGTATATGTTTTTCCACATATACAAATTTAGAGTTGATATAGGTAAATATGTCTAGATTTTCAGCAGATATTCGCCGTTTTGTAGTAAAAGATTCTCCCTTTTTAATTTCGAAGATTAACAGTTTTGGGTGTTCTGTTTTTATTAATGTATATCCACATAGAAGTTCTTCTCCTGTCCTGGCAAGTGCAAATGTTACATCTTATGTTTATAGTGAATATACGATTTGCGGATCTTCGTAAATATCAAGCATTCTATTAGCATATCCTTCGTAAAGAACTATCCTTCGTAGTGATTAAATTAACAATGGTCCATTGGGGTTTTCCATAAAGTTTTCCAGAAGGTATGTCCTACATCAATATCCATATAAGTAGTGTCAGTATATGGACAGATTGTGTCCGATGAATTTGATGAATTTGATTTGTTTCCAGATTTATAGTAGTTTGGTAAGAAGTTTGTGTGATGGTCGTTGTTCCTTGTACGTTATCCCAAGTGCCGTATGGATCAGAATATTGTGCGCCTGAACATCGTCCGTCTGAGCTCGTAGATCCGGCGAAAGTAGTTGGTCGTGTTGTACTCTGATTTATTTTCAAACCATATATGAAATTATTGGTACTAATGGAAAATACTCCAGTTAAATGCATCTTTCTACATTCGTCTGCAGTTATTTCCAGGATATACTCTGCTTGTGCATTCGTTACCATTGAAATGTGAAAGTGCATCCCACAATATAAGTCGATATATAAATCGATTAATAGACACTTTGCATTGAATTACATCTATGGACTCGAATTTTGATAATTGAAGTAATTGGATATACGTTTTTTCAATTTGTGGTTGAGTTAGAGGAATATTGCAGCTTTCAACATCTAGGAAAGATAAAGTTGTGACATTGTGATGTGGTGATCCGCAATCATATCAGACGATTCCGTGTAACTTGAGGGAGAATCCACTTGTAGAGAATCCACATGAGCACGGCAAATAACAGTAGATTCCTTTCGCTTTTTCCTAAAAATACATTTTAAAAAGGGAAAAGAAACAATTATACATAAAATTATTTGCAAGATACAATACATGAATACATTATATACAAAATACAATACTTATTACTAATTGCGTGCGTACTTATATAATTTGTTTTAGATATGTATATATATATATATATATATAAATTAGATTTAGNCGACACAATTCAAATCTTTTCCGTCTCATTCCTTTTCTAAATGAATATGAGACACCTTTAATTTATTAGGATGAACAATTTTTTGTTTTCCTTTTACAAGAAGTTTTATATTACCATTGGGTAATATATCTAATATTGTGTGAGACCCGGAGTATTGATTACCGAGTTTGCCCTTCTTAGGTTCACACAATAAGAAAACTTCATCGTTGACTTGAAAATGTTGAGGATTGATCTTTCGATCATAATACCCCTTGGATTTTATTTTGGAAGTTATATTATTTTCTCGTGCTAATTTTTGTATATTATGTATATTCGTCATGAGTTGTGTTAAATAAGCGTCGGATGTTTTTAATTTTTCTATATTATTAACGATTTCACTGGATGGAAGGCTAGCTAATTTACCAAATACTAACTCATATAGAGTATATTCGGTAGCCTCGTGTGTGCTTGTATTATATGAAAAAGTGGTGTATCTACTAAAAAAAGTGGTGTACTAATTTATCTCATTCTGTGAATCTGTCTACAAACTGTTTCAAAAATTCTACTAAAACTAAGTGAGACCGTTCTAAAGTGGATAGAAAGCGGTCGTTTTGAATTGTTTAACTTTTTATGTTTTTAAAATTTTTTTGCAAATCTTTTCATCATGTTGCTCGTAAAATTACTGCCTCTGTCCGTTAGTATTGATTTAGGAGCTCCAAACGTACAGATAAAAAATTCTAGAAAGGCAACACTTATGGTTGTAGAGGATTTTAAAGGGATGGCGAGAATTTCGATGATCTTGGATAGTTAATATATAAGAATTTTGTTGAGAGGTTGTTGGTAATGGACCGACTATGTCCATTGATATTTTTTCGAATGTAGAATATGGAGTGTCTGTTATTAACATAGGTTGTTTTGTTTTAATGCGAACCAATTTTTTTATTTGGCATTGTAGACAACGATTAATATAATCTTGTATGTCGGATTTCAAATTATTCCAATAGAAGTTTTGTCTAATGCGATTTAGTTATGCCCTTATGGCCACCAACTACTGAGGAATGTGATTCTTCTATAATAGAGTTTTGTCTTCCTATTTCTGGTATTTGCATATTTCTGGTAGTCCATGGCAGATAACTAAATTAATTGGAAATCCTATTAATGACTTGCGAATATAATCAAAAATTGTGCTCCATTTAAAATCATCAATTTTTTTTCTACGCTTAATACCTCTATTGGGGTATTATTTAGTGTTTCGTGAAGTGAAATTGATAATTGATCCACCATTTCCTTTGTTACTCTATCGTTTATTTCATTTTTGCAAATCAAAATAAAATGAGTTTTATTTCCCCTTTTAATAAGTGTCACTCTCCCTATCTGACCTTTAGGCATTTGTGGAATTAATTTTTGTTTTTGGAGACTTTTGGATCCATTATCGCAAGGTTCGCCGTCTGCGCTCATAAAATATAAATAATTTTCTTTGTGCATAAATATTTTATCTCGACTATTTATAATACTGTATTTGTGACCGTGTTACGATTTGTGGATCGTTAAAATCTTTGGTTTTATCCGGATCAAATTTATTGAAATTTGTATCTCCTTCTGTTGAGACTGTTTTACGGGTTTGTATTGTTGGTTTACATTCAGGCTCTGGTTCCTCTATCATTGATCCTTGCACTTGCTTTAAAACTGCAGCCATATATATTTCTCCAGATTTTCTGACTACATAGCGACATGCCATTAAAATTTTATTTGGATCATTTGCATGTTGTGCACTGATATTCGCACACTCTGATCGTTTTGTCCTATCAGATGACAAATGGAACTTAAGACATGGACGGCCTGGTCTAGGTGCAGCTGCAGGGAGAGATTTAACATCATCAATGTAAATCAGGAATGTTGAAAAAAGAATCTAACCATTTACCATATTTCCATTCAAATTTACTTTGCGTTCTTTTAACATCTTCCTATTTTTTATTTGTTTTACTGCGCAGTTTTAATTGCAATTTTTAACTTATTTAATTGACCAATGTTTACAATGGTATTAAGCTGCAGGTTCAGTTTATTCAAAATATAATTTACTACCCCATCTACATCTGTGTTACGTACTTTTAATGCTTCTACAATTTCCCGCTTTGTAAAAGACATTTTGAAATTGCAAAAAATAATCAACAATGATAATTTGATGTGCAATAAATCTAAATCTAAATGGATCATATATAAATTTCAAGTATCAGATATCAAAGAATTATGTGAATAAATAAACTTTCAAAACCTGCTTCCTAATAAGTATATCGCAAAATTCACAATGTGTTATGTCCAAAGATTCAAGCTAAAAATATCAAGTGAGATTATAAAATAACCGAAGCAAATCTACGCAAAGTCGAATATGGACTTTTCTTCATATATACACAGTTTGCTGCGTTCCTTTTGCATAAATGCGCGCCACGTAGTGATGAAATCAAATTATAATAGTTTCGCACAACAGTAAATATAACGTATATATAATTTTTAATTATAAGTATACATATAATCGAACTTTGAATGTTTTAGACTATTTTGGCAATTTATCCTCTTAAGTGCTCTTAAAATTGATGTTCTCGCGCTTGCACGTTCATAAGTGATATTTCTTATCAAATCTAAAAAGGCATATCTACATTAAAGCGCAAATAAATTGACATGTTAAATTGATCGATTCGAGGGAGAACATCATGGAACAACGATAGCCAGTCACTTTGAAGAAAGTAGTAAGTTGTTTGCTAGTATAACAGTTTTAATACTCTCAGAATCAATATTCAAATATAATATTTCCTATTTTCATGATTTGTATACTTTTGTTAAAGAATGATAAAATAAAAAAACTCGAATGATATAATTGATTGGCGATGTATAAATGCTATTGTTCGTATATATCTATTACAGATTTTATGCAACCTTTCAAGTTATTATTCCTTCCAACAAGCAAATATTTGAAAAGTTCTAAAACGTTGAGAATACATCCAATGACTTGTCTAAATGAGTGCTGTATGTTTACTTTATCAAAATTAGAAAGTTGATTTTTGGCCAGTTTTTCGGCAATCTATCTCACTGTGCCATGGGACATAAGGAAACGAACTCATGAGGACTAAAATCATACATGCGTATATATGCATGTATATTCATTTGTCAAAATTCAAGAAATACAATCTGCAAAACAACTTATTCGATTAAAGGCATTTTAAATAAGACGGCAGTTTAATAAAATTCTCACAATTCCGATAATTCCGTACCATTCCGTACATTGCATGCGCATAAAAATCGACGGAACGAACATAAAACAGATTAAACCAATCAAGAACGTTCCGCCAATTCCGCATATGTTCCGTATCATGGGATCGCACTAGAATATCTATAAGAGGCTCCGCACAATAAAAAGAACAGGGGACAGAGAACAGAGAATAAGAATTTCAACCTATCAAAAACTATGTATTGTTACGTTCTAAAGGGATTCGATCAGTCCTCGGGTTCAATCCAACCTGAGGCTGTGGTGGGAATTCGCGGTTCCGGGTACTGAAACGGCTGCGATTGATTTTGTCCAGATTGCCAATTGGCTAGATACGAGCACTAGATTAGCGATTATGGTCGACTCTGAGTCATTCCACGGTTGCTCCTCCGTTCCTCCCAAATATACTAAGAATTTTTTCAAGATTCCAGGGCATTCGGAGCAACCTGTGACCGCGCGAAGGGTAATGAGTATTAGAGAGCACGCGTGGCAAGTCTCAAATCGCTCAGAGTAACCGAGGTGGACGTAATGTCGCAAAATCCCGGAATAATTCTCCTTTTCGTGAATGGGTAACGAGGTATAACATTCAGTGCATTTAACCGTCCCGCTCTTCTTATGCTGATAAAATAGAGCGGATACGCAACAACCACGGACCCACGCGACGTAAGGATTGACCACTAGCAGTCGAGCATCGATAGGAGGGCGCGAACGCAAGAATACAGGGCACATGCTCTGTGATTCATTCACGATGAGGTTTCAATTAGCGAAAAGTAAAATAATAGCTTTATTACTTTGAGATGCTCAGCTGGATGCTCTGCGGTGTTCTCAATTGCCAGTAAGAAAGAGGGGAGGTGGTTGGACCAAGACCTCTGTTGCTCCTTGGGCGAGTCCGGCTGTTGATTTCAGTCGCACTAATAGTCATGCGCGATCGCTTTTCGTTAATATTTTGCAACGAATGATTATATCGTCAATGTTAATAATTAGCGAAAAGGTGGGGATAACCACTAAGCACACTTGGATTAAAGTTAATTAAGTATATATTTTAAAACAATTCATATCAGTACATTTATTACCGGGGTGATAACTAATTCTTACGCGAGAGTAGTCTAATTTAAATTAGATTGCGAACTAGAAATTAGAACTTACAATTATTAATAGAATCAGGAATTGAATTAGCAAAAGAGAGTTGTGTTCGGACTTAGAATAATAATTCACACGCGGCGCTTAAACTTAGAGCGGTAAAAATGGCCAGACAATAGAAGGAGATTGAATCTCGCGCACGTTCACTTTATATATCGCTCCCTGCCGCTCTTCTGATCTTTCTTTTATGGGCGTCCCTAAGCTCCCTTCCATCGACCATACCGCCGTTGGTAGGTGTGGGCAGAAGCGTCAGGGTGCGATTACATGGAGCGCGGTACGCAGTACGCGGTACAGTAAGGACCTCCGCACAATAAAAGGAACAAGAAACAGAGAACAGAGAATAAGAAATTTCAATCAGAAACTGTGTATTCCACAATACATAATTTCTGATAAGTTGAAATTCTTATGGCTTCTGCACACTGGACGCGGAAACGCTTGTCGCGCGGCAAAATGAAATGCCGTAACCAATGAACACATTAGAAGCTGTAAGCTTATTGACTATCATATCACATTTTGCCGCGCGGCAAGCGGTTCCGCGTCCAATGTGCAGAAGCCATTATTCTCTGCTTTCTATTCCCTATTCCTTTTATTGTGCAGAGCCCCTAACTAATAGTAATTAACTAGATAACTAGGAAACCGCGTACCACGTACCGCCTATTTCTTTTGCTGATATTACATGGAGCGCGATTTGCGACACGGGCTAGTAATAAACATTCATTACCGTACACTGCACGTTATGCACTTTTTAATGGAATTAATTGATTTAAATGCAATTATTAAGTAAATCTGTTAAAAAAATAAGAGTATCGATAAAGTGTGCATAAAAATAAGTTCATATATTTAAAAAAATTTATACTAATGTGAGTTTGTCACTAGCAAACCGCGCTCCATGCATATATGTAATACTATTATATTGCTAACGGCAATTAAGAGCTACCGAAAACATCACGGTGCAGACGATCGCTTTTCACTTCCACAATTCGTGTACTTTCGCAATGCGCATGCGCGTGTTCCCAACTAATTTTATCATATTTTATCACGTTTATTGTGTCCGACGTGTTCAATAGTGAAGTTGAGTTTGTTATTTGATCTGTAAAAGTACTAATTAAAAAAAGAAAATAATGCCGCGATCTTGTTATTTATGTAAAAAAAAAAGCACAGAGGATAAAAAGATAACTTTACATAAGTAAGTTTAATTACAAATGATGAAAGTACTTGTCCGATTGCTTACAATAGTTAATAAAGATTAAATTATTCTTTTTAGGTTTCCGAAAGCACCAGAAAAACGTAAAAAATGGATTAACGCTTGCGGATTGCATGAAAAAGATAAATCCCATATTTATATTTGCTCACATCACTTTGAATTACCTGATAATTTAATTGCATTAAAGAGATTACCTCCTGAGACCCACTGTAGAAATAGCTGTACCAAATCACTCAGTTGAATTATCAAATGTGTCAACAATAAAAAGTATTACAGTTAATACATCGAAATCATTTGAAGTGAACATCTCCAATTTTGATATAATGGATTATGCTAACGCTGTTCATTCAATATCGGAAGCTTCGACTTATCATTTATGTAAATTACATATAAATTATGTAGAAATAAAAATATGTACTGTAAGAGGAAATAACATAAATGTTATTTTTGTGATAAATATTTTATTCTTTCAGTGCCAATAATAGAAAGTACTAGTATGTCAAATTTATCTGAAGTGAATATTACATCTCCAATTGTATCTAATAAAATGGATTTTGATGATGAAATTCAGCCAATATCCGAAGTTTCCACTTATTATTCACGTAAATTAAATATAAATTATGTAAAAATAGAAATACATACACTGATTATAAAAGAAAATAAGTATTATTTTTGTGATAAATATTTTATATTTTTAACTTCTAAAGAGAACATTTCTCCTCCTCGAAAGAAATGTTTGTTTGCAGAGTCAAGAGATATTTCAGAAATTAATAGTGACGTTAGTACACCGAGAAAAATGAGAAGATTAATCAATTTTATTAAAGAAATGGATCAAAAGAAAAGTAAACAAATCAAAGCTTTACAAAATGAAAACAGAAGACTTCGAAAGCGAATTATTACATTAAGACGATTATATTCATCAAAAAATACACAAAACTTATTTTATTCCATCATCAGTAGCATTAATTATAATTAGGATTATGTAAAATTTCAAGATCTTTAATTTAAAAGTTACAATATTTTTATCAACTAATGATATTTTAAATATATAATTATTACAAATATGATATACATACACAATATATATATATATATATAT
>JAANIB010003357.1:914213-932875 GCA_017607565.1 Acromyrmex heyeri | reverse complement strand
TAATGTATAATTTACGTTACTACAGACTTTTATAGACTGCTGAGCTGCTTATATACAGGGTATTTGGAAAATAATGATAAATCTTTCGCATAGGAACAGAATGGACTAAATTGAGAAGAAAAGTACCATTTTGCAATTTTCGTAATAGTTAACAAGATAATTGCTAAAAAGAGAGAAAAATTGGTCTTCAATAATTTTTACTCAAATACTATTAACTTTACAGAAAAACTGCAAAAGACAAAAATTGTTTATTTTTTCTTCATAGAATTCTACGAATTTTTTCAGAATTTTTTATCACCTTTTTAGTACTGCATTTTCTCATTTTACCAATATAAAAAAATACTAAATATTAATATAAAAAATTCTGAAAAAAATTCTAAAAAAATTCTTAAAGCTCTATAAAAAGAAAATTAACAATTGTTGTCTTTTTTCAGTTTTTTTTATTTAATTGATAGTATTCGAGTAAAAAATTATTAGACCAATTTTCGGCAATTTTTAGCAATTAATATCTTATTAATTATTGCGAAAATTGCAAAATGATAGAGGACTTTTCTTCTCAGTTTAGTCCATTCTGCCCCTATGCGAATTTATCATTATTTTTCAAATATCCTGTATAAAAAATGTTTGGGAATTTCAGGCAATACGAACAGACCTTTTGTATAGTTAAAACAGAGAATTATTTTTAGGAATTAAAGTATCTAAGTTGGATCTACAATAGGTGTTTTAAGCCTTAAATCGTAAGAAATTGACTAATTATAATTGAATGCGAAAAGAATAATTGACTATGATTCGTTCATTTTTTATGGTTTAAGGTTTAAAAATGTATTGTTGATCTGAACTACGTTAGCCTTTAATTAATTATCCGAGTCTTAGCAGAAAGCTAACTAATGGGCTTTCTACAATAAGTCATTGCCTAAGCTTAAGTCTTAAATTATAAGAAATTGATCAATCATAATCGATTATTCTTTTTATATTCGACTGTGATTGATTAATTTCTTATGACTTAAAATTTAAGTAATAGCTTATTGTAATAGTAGTAATAGTAATATTGTAGTAATAGTAGTAGTAATTTTATTGATTCCTCCCAGGGATATAATTCTAACACTTTTATATCTAGTCTCTATTCTTACAGCTAATCTTAAACCTAATTTACAATTACTCTTAACCTAATTCCGATTACACATACACCCGAATCTCCGTCGCAAGTGCGATTCTTGCTATTTACGCTATTTACTTTTTTTGTATCTACTTTTCATTATTATGGCAATCCTTATTCTTTCTTATTCTCCTTCTTCCCCTCTCCCTTCCCCTCTTCTTCTCACTCTCCTTATTTCCTCCTCCCTCCCTATATCTTTCTAACATTCTAATATACACAGTGCGACAAATATGTTTCCGGACAGGGCCTGAAAATCATAATTGAAACAACAAATATGCATATTTTTTGGTTTTATTATTCAAAATATTCTCCTCTGGCTTCAATACACTTGTTACAGCGATTCAATAGTGATTCAAATGCATGTTCTAGCTCAGTTTGCGGAATTGCCTCTAGTGCCTGTGTAGAAGCTGATTGGATGGTCGGAATGTCATAAAAAAAGCGTCCTTTCAATTTCAATTTCAATTTTGGGAATAATGAGAAGTCGCAGGGGGCCAAATCAGGTGAATACGGTGGATGGTTTAACACACAGACACGATTTCGAGCCAAACATTGACGGACAATCAATGAAGTGTGACTCGGTGCATTATTATGCAACAAAGACCAATCTTCTGGATCACGATATTCGTGGCGAATACGATGAATTCTGCCCATCAATCGCTTTAAAACTTTGAGATAATATGCACCAGTAATTGTTTGGCCAGTTGGAACAAACTCTTTGTGGATAATACCTTTGCTATCAAAGAATGTGATGAGCATTGTCTTGATTTTTGATGGAACTTTTCGTACTTTTTTTGCTTGTGGTGAATTTTTTGACTTCCATTCCGCACTTTGACGCTTAGTTTCTGGATCATATTGAAAGCACCATGTTTCATCACCCGTAACAATTGATTTTAGGAAGTTTGGATTATTTTCTGCGGTTGCAACGATGTCTCTGGAATAATTGATTCTCGCTGATTTTTGATCGCTTCTTAATGTGTGTGGAACAAACTTCGCACAAACCTTCGTTTTACCCAAATCTTCATGTAATATGGTTCGAATCGTTTCTCTACTGATATTTAAAACCTCCTCCATCATTTTTCGTGATGCATTGTGATCGTTTGCAACAAAATCACGTACTTTTTCGATCATTTCGGGTGTTCGAACCAAAATTGGCTGTCCTGATTTTTTGTCATCTTCAAGAGTCTCTCTGCCTTCCAAAAAACGCTTATGCCACTCAAAAACAGCTATACGACCTAGACATTGACTGCCGTAAACTTGTTGCATCGATCGGAATGTTTCCGATGCACTTTTACCAAGTTTTGCGTTAAATTTAATCACTGCTCTTTGTTCCATATTAAAATTTCTACCTCGACCAAAATCTTGTTTAACATGAATTGTCATATCTTCGTTATATGTCAACCAAAATGAATGAAACTTTGACAGATGATAGCAAAATGTTCAAACTTTAAAATGCATGTTTGAACGCACAGATGTCGCCACTGGTTGCTGAGATGTGGTTCGTGTCCGGGAACATATTTGTCGCACTGTGTATTCTCCTCTTCCTTTTCCCAATACCCCTTCCACCTTCTCCTGCCACCTCCTTTCTGCTCCCCATCTTCCTCCTCCCATACCGGCTCCCATGATTCTGTTTCATATTTACACACTCTGCATTTCCTATTCTCCTTTTTTCACCAATACATTCCCTCTCTCATCCCACATCTCCAAGGCCTATACTTAATCATTTTCTCTTCCATCTATTTTCTGTCCAGCTTTTCTTCAGATATCCTGGAATTCCCTTCTCTTTTATTCGTCCATACTATCTATTAAATCTTGAACTTCTAATTTTTCTCATCTTTCTTCTCTTTGCCCCCATTCCCTTGCATCCCTCCTCCTTTCTCTGAAAAATTTCTGCTTTTCCTTCTCTTATCTTGATAACCCTTTTCTTCCTTCAGTCCTTTCTCTCATCTCTTTCCAACATTCTCTAGTTAATTCACTTCCTTTCGCTTTCTTCATCCTCTTTTCAAAATTCCATGCTCTTCTTCCAGCCTTGATCCTTAGCTTATCTCTCTGTAACTCCTCCCTTACCAAGTATCCCGTTATTCCAAACTCTCTAGTCCTAGTATTCACCTTATACATTTCTTGCATTTTTTCTACCTCCTTTCTTTTTTTCTATCCCCAAACTTCTGCCCTATATCCCATCACTGTCCATACCAACGCATCGAACAGCCATATTCTTTTCTCCCAGTCTCCTTCAAATCTTCTTTTCCCTATTTCCTATACTTGTCCCATTATTGCTGCCTCTCTCCTGACCCTTTCCTTTACCTACGCTTCTTGTCCACCATTTTTTTTGAAATATTGGGTATGGGAATAAGTTTCCGCCCTTTTTAAATGAAAAAGATGTGTTTATTTAAACAAATCTATATAAGTGAGTTTATTCAAAGTGCTCCTTCGGAAGCGACAACTTTCTCTCACCTTTCCGGTAATAAACGGATTCCTCGAATGAAAAAATCTGGTTCTTTTGATCCATTCATCAAGCCATTTTTTGATACCTTCATAAGAATTGAATCGTTCTCCAGAAAGGGCCGACTGCATGGATCGGAACAAATGGAAATCTGAAGCGGCAATGTCCGGTGAATACGGCGGGTGGGGCAGAATTTCCTACTTTACTCCTTCCAAGTATTTCTTGACCGGTTTTGCAACGTGTGGCCTAGCGTTGTCATGTAACAGAATCAGCTTATTGTCCCATTCCGGTCGTTTTTCTTTCAAAGCTTGGTTTAAACGTATCAGTTGTAGCCGATAACGATCGCCAGTGATGGTTTCGGACGATTTGAGCAGCTCATAATATATAATACCTCTTTGATCCCACCAGATGCACAACATAATCTTCGAAGCATGGATATTTCGTTTTGGCGTTGATGAACCTGGTTCATCTGGCATCACATATCGCCTTCAAGCATTTAGGGTTATCGTAGTAGATCCATTTTTCATGGCCAGTTACAATACGATGTAGAAAACCCTTCCTTTGTTGTCATTGACGAAGCATCTCGCAGATGACCAAACCTTTCCATGTCTCTCTCTTTCAATTTGTATGGCACCCAATTTCCTTCTTTTTGCACCATTCCCATTGCGTGTAGACGTTTTCCAACAGTGGATCTATCAACATTTAACTCTTTTGCCAACCTATCTATAAACACGAATCTTCTTCGAGTAATGCTTGCAATTCTGCATCTTCAAATTTTTTCGGTGCACCTTCGCGTTCTTTGTCACGCACGTCAAAATCACCACTGTTGAATCGCCGAAACCATTCTTTACAACTAGTTTTCGATGGACCATGCTCACCGTAAATATCAACGAGCAAACGATGCGTTTCCGCAGCACTTTTCTTTAAAATAAAATAATAGAGTAAAACTTCCCGCAAATGTTGCTTTTTTGGAATAAATTCCGACATCTTCAACGCAAAAAAAGTTACTCTTTGTTACGCTTCGAATGAATGCCATCTATTGGGCTCAAAAGTTTGGACACACACCTTTCACACACTTTCTGCAATGGGCGGAAACTTATTTCCATACCCAATACATTCCAGGTATTTACATTCTTTCACCTCTTCTATCGTTTTTCCTTCCCATTTCCAGCTTATCTTCTTTCTTCTTCCTCCTCCCTTGCTGAACCTCATGATCTTTGATTTTTTGATATTTATCATCAATCCTTTCATTCTTACATAATTCTCTATCTTGTTATCATCGACCTCATATTATCTTCCCTTTCCGCCATTGTTACTATATCATCTGCATAGGTTAATGAGTATACTTTCCCTTCTTTTAACTTTACCTCCCCCTCCTCCTTTCCTCAAATATTCTTTCAAATCCGCTATCAACATATTGAACAATCTTGGACTCATAGGACATCTTTGCCTGTCCATTACTTGTCCAGAATATCCCGCTTATCTCTCCTCCTATCCTGACTCTACTTTTTGTTTCCCTAAATAAATCTTCACATCTTCTCACTAATCCCTCTCTTACCCTTCTCTCCCTTAGACTCATTAACATCTCTCTATCTATCGAATCGAATGCTGCCTTCAGATCAACAAAGAATGCTATCAGTTTTTCTGAATCTCTACTTAGCTGTCAAATAATTCACATTGTAAACATTATCCATTGTCCCCATGCCTCTTCTGAAACCTGCCTGGTTCTGAGGAATCATCTTTCCTTCTTCCATTTCCCTCTCTAATCTTTTCTCTATAATCATTGTATAAACTTTATATAGCGTTGATGTCAATGTTATCCCTCTATAATCCTCCACCTTTTTTCTCTCTCCTTTCTTCTTTATATAGGAACTATATTATTCCCTCATCCCACTCCTCAATTCACTCCTCCCCTCTCCATAGCTTATTACACATCTCCAATGCCTAGTTCTCTATCTTCTTTCTTCCATACCTCCATACCTTTCCTGACATTTCGTCTATCCTTACCGCCTTACCATCCTTCAATTTCCGTATTGCTCTCTTTACTTCTTCTCTCGTTATATCCGGCTTTCCATCTTCCTTATCCCTCTTCTTACTCTTCATTCTTCCTAACTTATCCTTGAAATATTCTAACCATTCTTTTATTTGTATTCTTTCTTCTATCCCTTTCCTCTGTTTTCTCCCTATTAACCACTTCCCACCTTCGCTTCCGTCCTCGCCCTTTTTGCTGTCTCTATCCATCTTTCATTCTCTTCCTTTTTCTTTCCATCACATAACCTATATTTCCTCTTCAATTCTCTATATCTTATTCCTTTTCCTCCCTTCCTTTTCCACTCCCTTAATTCCCTTCTCAATCTTCTTTTGAACTCCTTACATTCTGAATCCAGTCCCTCTTTATCTCTCCCTTTTTGTCCTTCTAAAATTGCTTAAATCCTTTCCCTTAAGTGCTTCCATTGTCTTCCTTCCTTCTTCCCTTCTCCATCTAATACCCTCTACTCTATGTCTAAATTTTTCTCTCCCTTGTTCCGACCATTCGTCTTTTTTTTTTACCGCCTTCTCTGCTATCTTCCTCTCCTAATTCTCTTTTCTTAATCTCTACCATTATCGGAAAATGATCCGAGTCCACTCTATTTTCTCCGTCCTCTTCATTCTTTCCCAAACTTCTTCATTTCCTATTATATAGTCTATTATTGTCCTTCCCCTTGCTCCCATATATGTCCAATCCCCTTTCTCTTCTCCCTTGTCACTTCCATTAAAAATAAACCATCTTATTTCCTCCAGCCTATCAATTAACCATTTTCCTTCCTTATTGACTTTCTTGAGTTTCTTGAGTTCCTACCCTCTAATTGTTCGCACTCTTCCTCTCTTTCCTGTCTTCTCCTCAATTCTCCTGTCCTTGCATCAAAATCCCCCCCTATTATTATTCCGTCCTCCTTGTTTTTTATCCATCCTCTTCCATTTTTCCTCCAAATCTCTGTTCACATACTATGTTTACATTCCCATTATCTTCCATGTATCTTTTCCGATCTTTATCTTTCTATCTAGAACTCCTTCCACTTTTCTCTTTCCCTTGTCCCCATTTATCAATTCTTCTATCGCTCTTCTCTTATTATTCCTTTTTCTTGTTCATTGCGTTTCCCAAATATGTTCTCTCGACAATTTTTCCTTAATTTTCTCCTATCCCTTCTTCTCTATCCACATCTCCATCATAACAACACTCCAATCCGTTAACTCCATCCAAAAATCCTTATCCTTCACTAACCTTGCTACGTTCCAAAACGCTACTTTACAGCCATCTCTCCGTTCCCTCCTACTTCCGATTTTTTCCTGTTTATCCCTCTTTCTCTCCCCTCTTTCTTCTCTTTTCTATTCCATTCTTTTATACTATTCATCTTCTCCCCCCTTTTTTCTTCCCTCTCCTCTATTTCTCTACCTTTCCTTCTCTCTTCCCAAAATCACTTCTCTCTTCCTTGTCCTTCTTCTCCCCTTTTCTATTTCTCCTAATATCTCTTCCTCTTCGTCCCAGACCTACCGTTTATCATTTATTTAATTTCTTATATTTTACCCATACCTTCGCTCCTTTCTCTTCTTCCTTCTTCGTTATATCCCTAATTTTTTCCATCAATCTTCTCTCTTTCCACGTTAAATCATTCCACGTTAAATCACTATCCCTAAATATTCTCTCCTTTTAAATCTTTCTTTCCATTATCCTTTTTTTGGCCTCTGATCCTAATTTAACCATCACTATTTCATCTCCTCTCTCTCCCATTTCTGATCTTTCTTATCTCAATCTTTACCTCTGCCCCTATCTTCCTTATTAATTCTTCTATTTCGCATTGTATTTTCTCCTCTTTCACCCTGAACCCCTTTACTATAATTTTTTCTCCTTCTTTCCTGTCTTTTCTTTAATTGCTACGCAATCCTCCTCCATTGCTCTTACTTTTCCTTTCATTCTCTTTTCTCTCTCCTCCCCTTCCTCTATCCTCCTTAACCCTGTATCCTTCCCTCTCTCCTTCAGTATCTTTACTTTCTCCTCTATCGTCTTTATTCCCCCCCCTCTCCCTACCTATCTCCCTTCTCCCATTTTTCCTCCAATATCTCAATTCTTTTTCCCATTTTCTCATTCTCCCTTCTCCATTCTTCCTCTCTTACTCTTATGTCTTTTAGTTCCTTCTTAATCTCCCCCAGATTATCCTCCATTCTATTCTACCTCTTATTTCCTCCATCCCTTTAATATATCCGAAATTTGCCCCTCTTCTCTCTGCATTCTTTATAGGCGATCTGTCTTTTTACTTTTTCTAAATATTTGCTTCTTTCCTATCTCGCTTCCCTCCTCCTTTTTCCCCTCCCCCATCTCTCTTCCTTTTATCTTTCCCGTTATTCACATTTCCCAATCTCCCTCTATTTTTCATCTTCTTCTTTCTCGTCATTACTTCTCTAATCGCTCTCCCTAGACGCCATATTTCCTTCTTATCTCCCTTCTCTATGTTTCTTCTCTTGCTTCGTGCCTGCTCTCTACTCGCTCGCTCACTCTTCTACCTACTGCGTATTCTCAGTCCCACGCGTGTGCTTCTCTATGTTTCCTCTACACTAACGCTCACTCCCAGCCTTGCTTTCTCGTTTCCGCACTTCCACCGTTCCCTTCTTCTTCCCCCTCTCACTCCTCTCAAATCTCTTACGTTCTTTCTAACCTCATTTCCACTCTCTAATCTCTCTCTCTCTCTCTCTCTCTCTCTCTACCACTCATATCTCTCACTCCCTCCAATCACTGCACCTCTACTCTGTCATTCGCTCCTCCGCCTCTACTCTCTCACTATTCTCCCCTTGCTTCCTGCCTCACAAAATTTCAATCGTCACTCAGGGTGCGCTCCTATGCGGGATGCGAAACTGCGGTTATGCGGAACTGCGGAACATTCATGATTGGTCATGGTTTACTCCGCCGATTCCGTTAAAGTCTGTTGTCCCATGGAGCGAAATTTGCGGATTGCGCAATTAGTTTGACTAATCGCAAGAGTCTTCCCGTAGATCACTTTTATTAGATCTACCAGAATAGCGTTTGTCATTGATTTGCATTGATTGCGCATCCGCAAGTTCCGCTCAATGGGACATAAGAAAATGAATTCCTGCGGATCGGAAATTACACATACATTGCCCCGACTTTGTTTTGTGTATTCATTTTAATTTTTATTTACATTTTCGCTCTTCTGTCATAATTAATTACCTTCAGAGTTTATTCAGGTTATTCAGGATTTATTCAGATTCCCATCCGAGTGCCATCGAGGTATCACTCCATTCTTGTAATTTACCGAATGTTAAACAAGAATGACATGACATCCGGAAAATTCCCGGATAGGAATCCGAACACGCCTCAACATGTTGATTAACTATGCGCTCTTGTAAGAGACAGATTTCTTCGTTTTAAATTAGCTTAACGAGGTTAGTTTTTATAAGTATATGTATGTACATGCACACGCATACATCGACAGAATCCGCAAAAGAAATAAATTTGCGCAATAGAAAACGGCGGAATGAAGCCATGACCAATCATGAACGTTCTGCAATTCTCCCATGGGAGCGCACCCTCATGCGTCCACACTCACTCGCTCCGGAAGTCCTCCTAAGGAATAGCTTATTGTAGAAAGCCCATAATCTTGAGACAGTATCTTATAACTTAAGTTTTATGTCTTTAGTCCGGATCTACAATAGGTGTTTTAAGTCTTAAGCCGTAAGAAATTGACCAACTACAGTCGAATGCGAGAAGAATAATTGATTGTGATTCATCCATTTCTTATGGCTTAAGGCTTAAAAATCTATTAGGTCCGAGGTAAAGGTCGTAACAGAAAGGCTCACTTATAATCTTATGAATGTTTTATGAAGGATCCTAAATCAACAAGAATTACGATACAATTGCAAATTGTCAATTTCTCCGAATTAGCTTTATAGATCACCAAATCCCTTTACACAATAAAAATACGCACAAAAAAAAAAAACACCAGCCACTAAATTTGACAAGAAACTCGAGAAAAAAATTAAAAGTTTACTTTATTTCAGCTCTCATCACACAGCTGTCACCAGGTTATAATTCTCTTAGTGCAGAAATTTTGTAGGTCGTACATACCAAATGATCTTTCCCGGAAGCGTACGACATGCACAAACAATTCTGATTTTGCAAAATTATGATCAAAGGCCTAACAAAAAAGATTTTCCAAAATTAAAGTCGTATCTTTTATATAACAATTATTTTTTTCCTTTTTTACAGAAGTAAAATATATACAATTAATACGTGTCTGTGAAGTGGAATTTTTTTCCAAGAACGACAAAAAATTTCGAAATTTAAATCTTAAGAAAAATTTTTTGTCGTTCTCAAACTATAAACTCCATCTCACAAACATGCATTAATGCATATACTTTAATGGAAAGTATATGCATTAATGGAAAAGGATTTTCGAATTTCTAAAAAAGCAAAAAAGTAATTGTTAAACAAAAATTATGATAGTCGGTAATACAACGGTTTTAGGATCCCCTTAAGTCTTATGTCTTTAGTAACGCACAAGAATCGAAATGTGCAGATTTTTGCAAGCACTGCCTTAAGCCATAAGAAATCGATGAATCACGATTATTTTCCTCGCATTTGACTATAAGTCCAGATCTACAATAGATGGTTTAGACCTTAAATCGTAAGAAATTACGTTATTACGTAATTACGTTATTATACGAATAACCAAATATAATCGAATGCGAGGAGAGAACTGATTATGGTTTGTCCATTCCTTATGGCTTAAAGGCCGCTGCAGACAAAATTTCTGTAACAATAATCTTAAGACGATGAGTCAATCAGGATACTGCTTTAGATCTACGTAATCTAACGGAAACAGAAATAGCAGTAAACTTATCCATAAGGCAAGTTTCAACCGATTGAAATTCATCTTACTGTGAGGTTATGGATAAGTTTATTGTTATTTTCATTTCCGTTAGATTACATAGACCTAAAGCAATATCCTGATTGGCTCATTGGCTTAAGTTTACGTCTTACGGTCATTGTTACGGAATTTTGTGTGCGGCAGCCTTAAGGCCCATGGAAGATAGAGAACAGGAGACGCGAATATGGATGAGACCGTGGTCAAAAGTGATCATCTGAATTAGTTCAATATAGATGTTGCTTCCGTTCCACGACACTGTTCTCGCAATAGATCATATTAGTTTTACAAAGTTTAGATTGAAACCGGTAAATTTAGAATTTTGATTCTTGACTTAAATGGCCTAGCCAAAAATAATAATAAGAAGAAAATTTCAACTCATATGACCGTTCAAACTAGTGGAGAGATTCCTTGAGGCCACAATTCATATAATTATAATGATGCTGTATATTCATTTCCCGATTGTAAATCGGGAAGTGCATAAAGAAGTAATAAAAGAAATAACGAATTACACAGTTGGAAGAATAAAACAATGTTTACTTACTGTTATTGTCAAACAATAACGTCTCAATTCTTAGGTTATGTGTGTTCGATTGTGTATGCACAAGCATATATGAGAGGAGTTTTGCGATTCGAACGCCGTTTACCAAGCACCACCAATATCAATTCAGAAACCTAATTTTGATCAGACTTTTCAAGCCTAGTTTGGTCTTCTGTTCTCAATCCTCCATGCTTAAAAATCTATTGTAAATCCTGGATAATTAGTCAATTTTTTACGGTTTAACGTTTAAATCACCTATTGTAGATCCAGACTTACTAATTAGATTTATAGACACTCTCTTAAGTTTATTGGCCGCAGCATAGATGCTCGATTCACTTACTCTAAGAGGCCCTAAGGGTGCTGTCTCATGACAGTCGGAATTTCAGAAAACGGAATCTCGGAAAAGTAATAGAGTGGGAATCAATCAATCAGAATTATTAGGATGCTGTCAGTGCAGCATCGCAGCCAATACAGTGACAAGATTCTACGAGGGGTGTTCAAAAAGTAAGTTTCCCTGCTCCGGGAAAAAAGCAAAACACAATTTTTAGGTTAAAGTAACATATGTATTTATTGTTTGACTTATAAACTATTTTTCTACATAGTCCCCTTGGACTTGAATACATTTTTTATATCTGTTCTGAAGCTTTGACAAACCTAGTTTATAAAAATCCGTGCCCTGTTTTTTAAAGAATAATTTAACAAAGTCTTTCACTTCATCATTCTTCATCATTCTCCAGATCTCGCACCAAGTGACTTTTATCTTTTTCCTAAGTTAAAGGAAAGTTTGGGTGGCCATCACTTCAATTCAAATGATGAAGTGAAAGACTTTGTTAAATTATTCTTTAAAAAACAGGGCACGGATTTTTATAAACTAGGTTTGTCAAAGCTTCAGAACAGATATAAAAAATGTATTCAAGTCCAAGGGGACTATGTAGAAAAATAGTTTATAAGTCAAACAATAAATACATATGTTACTTTAACCTAAAAATTGTGTTTTGTTTTTTTCCCGGAGCAGGGAAACTTACTTTTTGAACACCCCTCGTAATTCAGCTAGCAATTCAGCAGGAAAACAACACATCGTATACCGCAGGCTTAAGTATAATAAAGGTATTTACCATAGACATATAAGATAGACCCATCTATAAACTTTTCTGTAATATATGCTGGGTTAAGCAAAACGGTGCGAGAGGCAAAATATCGGGACAACTTATCCTTTTCTGCGCCCGCATCTTGACATTTATATCACTGAAAAAAATAAAATAAGATATAAAAGTAAGGATAGTACTCAAGAATTCTACCATCCTCACCAATTTTGATGAAATTAAAGTTGAAAATATTTATTCTAGCGTCACTTATATGTTCTCATGTCTATGCCATCGATGTAGCAGATTTTCTAACCTGAATAGTCGTTAACTTCAGTGATTAATATCTCGGTCTATGGGGCAGAGCGTCACTTTTTTTGCCAGATTTGTTTATTTAATTAAAAAACGCATTGCATGAATCTAATTTCGTCAAAATCAGAGAGGAAGGTAAAATTCTTGAGTATTACTAAAGTAAGTTTACTGTCAGGAAAAGGATAGGTTGCCCCGATATTTTGCCTCTCGCACCGTTCTGCTAAATCCAGGTATATATAGCTAATGCTGGATTTATCTTATATGTCTATAGTATTTACTTAGCTATATTTACTAACAATAAGCAGCTATATTCTAAAACATCCTTTCCGAAGAAAATTTGATTCGAAATATATAGGACATATAACATATACTACAGTATTTCGAGTAAAATTTTTCTCGGAGAGGACGTTTTGGAATGTAGCAAAAAGTATGTAGCAGCTTCGAATATGAATGTTATTGTAAAACTTGATACAAAATATACTCATTCGATATGTTCCATTCGAAATGAGAGAATGTAGTAGAAAAATGCGACAGTCTACTTTACGAAGCTACTATTCAGGTTAGGAAAACGAATTTTCTTTACTTGAATAGTTATTAGAGCTGCGTAACGTAAACGTCGTTGTGTATTATCTTATTATTCAATGTTAAACACAAGGATAAAATGATATTGGGTATAGGAAAAAGTTCGTGGCGGTTTTTTAGTAAAATTCAAGTGTTTTTCTTAGAGTATTAAAATCAATTTATTTAAACCAAATATGTTCCATTATTTTCAATAATATTTTGTCATTTTTGGAGCAGAGCCATAATCCCACCCATAATCGCGATAGAACTTCTGTGGTTTCTGGTCGAAAAACTGCTTCAAGTGATTTTCACAGGCCTCTTTTGAAGCCATTAAGAGAGTTCTGCAGAGACCTAAACAAATGATAATCTGAGGGTGTCAGGACGGTGGATGCATCAAGACTTCCCAGCCAAGACCTCTCGCAATTTTTGCCGAGTTATCAAAGATGTGTGTCGAGCGTTGTCGTGATGGAAGACGCCCCTCCTATTGATTAATTCTGGCCGCTTCCTCTCAATTGCTTGTTGTAATCTCTTCAGTTCACAGTAGAGTTCGGAATTAATTGTTTGATCGGGCGATAACAGCTCATAGTGAACGATTCCCTTTTAATCTCACCACACCACATCACCTTCTTCATCGTCAATCCAGGTTTTGCGATTGCTTGTGTCTTCTCTTCTTCCTTTATTCACGATCATTTGCGAGTTTGATTGTCGTACGTGATCCATTTTTCATCACCAGTTATCATTCTCTTCAGAAATGGTTCAATTTCATTCCGTTTCCTTTGCGTATCGCAAATGTTAATTCGGTCTATCATGTTCTTAACACTCAACTCGTGAGGAACCTAAACATTGAGCTTCTTTTTGTATCCAGCTTTGTGTAAATGATTTAAAACTGTTTTGTGGTCGATGCCTAGTTCCCTGGCAATTTCCACAGTGCTGACATGCTTATCACGCTCGACTTTTTCCAAGATTTTATCGGACTTTTCAGTGATTGGTCGACCGGAGCGAGGTTTATCTTTCATCGAAATTTCCAGTACGAAAACGAGCGAATCATTTCCGTGCTGATTTTGATAGAGTATCTTTACCGTAAATAGCAAAAATTTTTTCACAAGCCTGTGCAGCGTTCTTGCTTTTATCATAGTAATACTGCAAAATGTAGCGAGTTTTTTCCTTATTTATTTCCATAATTATTCCTTATTTATTTCAAAATAAAATAACTTTTGATCTGATTTCAATCTTTTTCGGCTCAAAACAAAGGTTGAAATGTCACTTTTTAAACGCAGGTCTAGTGTTGTCGATGCGATTAGTTACCGACTGTTGAGCATTTAATGCCATCTAGTGGGAAAAACGCTACGAACTTTTTCCTACTACATGGGAGCACTTGGATAATGTTTCCGAACGTAACCCAACTCTATCATTTAATAATTCGCTTCGTGAAGCATATCTTTTTTTCTGCCGGATTCTTTCATTTTGTGTCGAATATATATTTTTATCAAGTTTCGTGATGNTTTATTTCCAATTTTATTTATACTGACTTTTCTTTATGATTGCTCAATACATTATACCAATTTAATTATTATATTATTAAATTATTATTTATTATTATTATTTAATTATTGTATTATTTGTTATTATTTGCGATAATTTCATGAAATTTTCAGATGACTGTTGTACATACATACTTGTGGCATGATCATGTGAAATGATCATAGACGAAAAAAGTATTTCGATGAAGTATGTATGTACGGAAGCATATGACGGGTTATTCGTTGATAATTTTTTAATAATTTTTTTTTTAATCCATGTTCACGTCTTTCGAATAAAGGATCAACCCAAAATCTCTTTTTTTATGTTTTTTTTTTTAAATTTGTACATTCATTAAGCATATAGATGCTATTAGTCTATTTTGCCATAGTTTCGATTTATTCTGTTGTACACAGTCGCATCAACTTGACAGATTCAATCGTAATACCGTTTTTGATATGACATTTTGGACTTTACAGCACTTTACACAACACAATTAATATAATTATCATCAAAAATTTATCGCTGCTAACCCATTTATGAGCGTCATTCGAGATTAGCTATATATAAAACCACGTGACTCGTTCTCGTATTCATAGTTCAAAACTCAAGGCAGCGCTTAAGGTCATCTTGGTCAAGACTGTCTTATTCAATCAAGATCGTTTTGAGATCGTAACAATTCATAATCACGAAATAAGACCTTCGAGAAGAAGTTTTTCTTTAAGAAATTCTTGTTTGATTTAAGATCATCTTGACGAAGACGGTCTTAAGGTTGAACTTATTTAATATTCGGCTGTTTCCGTAATATTTCGGTTGGATTTTCCAATAGAAACATTGCATTTGAAAAGTATAAATTTACGAAATGTATATATTATTATATTATTTTTTGTATGATTAGATTGTGATTATGGATTCTAACTTGAAGTGCGTTCCCTGGTGAAAAAATTTCGCTGAAATTATTCTATGTTTGGAACATTTTAGCAAAATTGTTGATTGAAAAATTATTGAAATTTCACTGAAAGTTAATTTTTCAGCTGACACACTGAAAAATCGCTGAAATTGAATCGAAATTTCTCTGAACTTCTGTAGAAACTTTTCGGAAACTTTTCTTAAAATTTCTTTGAAATTTTACTAAAATTTTGCTAAAAATAAATTTTTTTCAGCAAAAAATCGCTGAAATTAAACTGAATTTTTTCTGAAATGCTGTCCCAAAACGAGAATTAATTTCAATAAAATTTTTCCATCAGAGTTGAAGAACGGATTTTACAGATCTATCTTGTCCGTCTTGTCTGTATTTTTTTTGGAATACTGCAGGTGAAAATTAATATTAAGAAGATTGCGTTCACCTCCAATTTTGATAAAAATACACTGAATCAATGTGTTTTCGCGTAAAAATAAATATTTGACAAGAAAAAGGTGTCGCATTGCTCCGCGAACCGAAATATGTCATTAAAGTTGCCGACTATTTAAGTTAGGAAATTTGTCACAACAGTGGTTCATCGTTTTTAAAACACAAGCTGCTTTAAAAATAATATAAGAAAATAATTTGTATTTTTAAAGCAGTAAATTTGTATTTTTAAAGCAGATTTGTTTTAAAGCAGAGAAGCTTAAGTTATTTAAAATTAATATCTTTTTAATTTTTTTAATATAAATTAAAGTTTAAATCCAATATTTCTTTAAAATGCTGTAACTATAAACGACTTCGCTATTGTCCAAATTCCTATAAATTTTGAAAAAAGTTACAAATGTTTTGTAATGTATTATTAAATTTTTGTTAATTAAAATTAATAATATTATCTAACGATTTAAATATAAGTAAATCTATCATGAATCTCTCGCGTTTTCGACTTTTTGTATATGCTTGTTTTAATGTAAAACATAAAATGTCATCAAAAAAAATCTTCTGATGTTGCATTTATATAGACAAAATTTACAAGAATCATATTCGTTTATGATCGATTAAATCTCGGTCAAAACATTTCCTGTGTAAATTTTGGTCATAAATTTGCATTACCAACAAATTTTTGAACAGCGAGCCAATAATCTTTATTTAATTGAATATATCATTTTTCAGTACAATCAAATAAGAATCTGCAGTAGAGAAATATTTTGTCTGCCTACAAGAACTTGCATACGTGATCATATCGATACATTTAAGTATGACAGATTTTCTAACCTCAATAGTCGTCAACTTTGATATGTAATATCTTGGTTCGCGGGACAGAGTGACATTTTTTTATTATCAAATATTTATTTTTATGCGAAAACGCATCTATTTAATATATTTTTATTAAATTTGAGGTGAACGAAGTTTTTTTAACATTTTTAATTTTTGCTTAAGTCCACCTCGAACACGTCTTGGCGAAGACTGTCTTATTTACTATATATACATGTCAAATAAGATGTCTTATAATGACTATAAATTAATAAGTAACTAGAAGATAATCTTAAGTCTATGCTTATTTTGAACAAGATATGTTTATGAATCAAGACTGTTCAAGACGTTTTGAAATAAGATCGTCTTCGATAAGTTTTAACTTGAGATTTTATTCAAGTACCGTCTTATTTTTCGATGAATCTAGAAGACATCTTAAGACTGCACTTAAGAGTCTTGAATACTTACAGTCTTGAATATAAGAACGGACTATGAATATCAGTCTTAGAGTGAGTATAAAAAGAGTCGTCAATTAGTCGAAAGTCGTCATTTTGTGTTCAATATGACGCAATTCCTCGTCTTATCCTCTTCTTTTTTTAACATTGTCTTCTTTCTAACTAACAGTAAGGACATTTAATGGCGGAGCCAATCAGCATTAGGCTCATACATTGGCACCACTCTCTTTTTACCCACTCTACTGAATATGAGCGACAAACGACACCGCTCGTGAGCATCGTTTGTCCATGTTTAACATTTACGACAAACAAAGAAATGATTCCACGAGCGTTGTGAACATTAAATGGAACGCAGCCTTTGTCATAGGCTGAATTCGTCTCACGCATAATGCGCATGATGCATCATTTATCCTTGTTTAATATTCGGTAAAAACAAAGGTAAATGATACATTATGCGTGAAATGGAACGCATCCATAATATATTTCCTAACCTGAATAGTCGTCAACTTTAACTTAAGCTTAAAGGTGTAAGAGCTAGGCCGAGAAAAAATGTCAGGCGCTTCATCGGTGCCGGAACTTGATCCGAGGCCTCGAAGTCGTTCATATTCCTAAGCATCCGTCTCGCCGCGAAGCCACACAGCCCGACAGACGGAACTGACTTCCTCACATAGGGTATAATCACATGTTAGTGAGAGGACCAATTTATCCCCGTTGCGCTATGTGGAGCACTGTTTTCTCCTTGTGTGAGATCTGTGTCTCCTGCCTTGTGGCTTGTTGGCGATCTGTGTCGCTTGTCCTGTGGCCACGCCCGATGCGTTTCGTTTTCGTGTAATGAATGAGTATACCCTTTTTGTGAGAAATTACTTTAATGTAACTTGTATTACAACCCGTATAATATCGAAACCGACTTGCGCACCGGTCGCGTACCTGAACACGAGAGAATTGTCGTATACACCACTTCTTGAAGAAAGACTGTGCGAATAATGTATATAATCAATGAATATAATCAACGCGATGCTACAAACGTTTTGAAGCGTTTTTTAATTGATCAGTTGGTAAAATTCTTTCTTCTAATTGGTCCACTAAATGCTTCAAAGCATTTGTAGCGAGATTGACTCCAGTCATAGTAATACAAAGGTACCTTTTCATGCTGACGCTCGATGCTCATGTTTAGCGTCAAAATAGGTCACGTGATTAAAATTTTGACGCTGAAAATGAGCGTCGAACGTAAGCAACGACTTGACAGCTGAGATGCCATGTTACTAAGAATGGTAAAAAATATATCAATTTTGAAATTTTCGATCGAAGGCAGAGACTCCACTTTCCAGACACGTATTAATGCATATACTTTAATCCTGGAAACGGATTTGAGAGAGAGAGAGAGAGAGAATCGGTGAAAGAAAAAAAAAGTATTTCTTATACAAAAATTATACGTGCTTACATGGTAAAGCAGGAGTCTTTAAGATCCCCTTAAAGGAATGCTGGAACGACGGCAGCATTCCTGATTGAATCCCTTGATTGAAAT
>JAANIB010003357.1:877160-895733 GCA_017607565.1 Acromyrmex heyeri | reverse complement strand
CCCCCCTTCTTTTGTTGGAAGGGGACTTTTTTCCGACAGGGGCGGTCCTGTCCTCGACGGCCGCCAGGGGGTTGAGTTGTTTGGCAACCCCCTGCAGAGGAGGCCTGAAGTATGGGGACCTCAGGTCCTCCTCCGTGACCGTCACACGTGGCCGTAGCTCCTCCCTCTTCGTGGGAGCAGTCCTACTCCTCGTCCTTATGGGGCTGCGGGTGCCGGTGGAGCTATCGAGACCCGACCATTTTAGGCAAGGGACCTATTAAATCCATGTGAACATGCTCGAAACGCCCGTCAGGCGCGACAAATTTTTCAGGATTTAGTTGAACGTGTCGGGTTATTTTTGATTGTTGACAATCTAGACAATTTTTGCACCACTTCGCAATGTCGCGATGCATGTTAGGCCACACATACCGTTGACGGATTAACCGATCAGTGACTTTAGGGCCCGGATGAGCCGCGTCATGGAATATGTGAAAGACGCGATCTCGTAAAGATGCCGGTATATAGGGGCGGATTGCCTCGCCGATCATTTCACAATAAAGTGTAGGCTCCCATTGAATTCACTTCATAGTAAGCGGAAATTCAGGAGATTCGCGGATGGACCATAGCTCCTCGTCTTGTTCTTGTTGCTGTGCGAGCTCATTTAGTTCAATCTCGGCAGGTAAACAGTTTCGATGCGGGAAAGGGAATCCGCCACGATGTTATCATTGCCCGATAGGTATTTGATACGCGTGGTGAACTGCGAGATGAACGAACAGTTGTCTCTGTTGCCGGGATGATGCTTTTCGGAATGTTGCATGAACGCGTAGATGAGAGGCTTGTGATCGGTCGCAATCTTGAAATTCCGCCCTTTGAGGAAATAACGAAAGTATTTAACTGCCTCGGCAATCGCCGTAAGCTGCCGATCGTACGTGCTGTAGTTCTGTTGCGCCGAATTTAATTTGCGCGAAAAGAACGCGAACGATTTCCACGAGTCGTCCAGGCGTTGTTCGAAGGCGGCCCCGATGGCGAAATCTGACGCGTCACAAACGAGGCGCGTCTCGGCTGCGTCGGAGGGATGAGAGAGTATAGTCGCGTTGGCCAGACTCTCCTTGCACTTATTAAACGCTTCCTCACGCCGGCGTCCATATGATTGGCCGTTTGTCATTTTTGCGTGAGTCGCGAAAGTACTCATTTAGTGATGCCTGAACGATAGCTGCATTATGCAGTAGTTTACGATAAAAGTTGACAAGCCCAAGAAAACGACGCAATTCAACTATAGTGTTAGGCCTTGGAAACTCGCGAATGGCCTGAACCTTATCGAGTGTTGGTTTACAACCTTCGCTGTTAATCGTAAAGCCGAGGAATTCTAATTCTTGCTTGCCGAACTCGCATTTCTCTACATTGAGTCGTAAACAAAATTTTTTTAATCGCTGTAACACTATGCGTAGGTGAGCTTTGTGCTCTTCAAGAGTCGTCGATGCTATGAAAATGTCGTCGATGAATGCAAACACAAATTTCAGGTCACCTAATGCGCGGAAGATTTGACGCTGGAATGTTTGACTCGCGTTTCTAAGACCGTATGTCATAAATTTATATTCGAATAGCCCGAAGGGCGTAACAACAGCCGTTTTCGGAATATCTTCCGGTGCCACTGGAATTTGGTTGTATGCCTGATGCAGATCTAGTTTAGAGAAAATGACCTTTCCACGCAGGTTGGAGGAGCAGTCGTGCAAATGTGGTATGGGAAATTTATCTGGCACGGTAATCGCCACAGATCCTCCATGACCCGTCTTTTTTCTGTACCATGTGAATGGGACTTGCCCATGGACTACTGGACGGACAGCATATACCGGCTTCGATCGTTGAAATTCAGCCTTTTTAATTTTACCGGACTTAACCGTCTGAGGCGCTCGGCTACTGGCGGGCCCGTGGTAATGATATGATGACGAACATCGTTACTGCAATTCGGAGTTGCCTGTTCTAAACCGGTGACCTCCGGAAATTCAGATAAGATGCTCGCGAATTTCGTATTGGGATTGACCGTGCTGATGGCAAATTGTGATACCGATTTGACAATGCCTGACACGTACACATTGTTTTGTGAATCGATGAGTCTGCGATCCTTAAGGTCCGGAAGGAGACCGTAATGTGCAATCAGGTCGGCCCCAATAATCGGGTACGGAATTTATTCGGCTACGCAGAAATTCCATGTGAGCGGGCGTATCCCTAAATGTAGCGTTCGGAACGACTTCCCATACATGTCTATACGCGTATTGTTTGCCGCGTAAAGCTTGAAATTGGTCGGAGTTTTGTTCTTCGCGTATCTGCTGGGAAGCAGCGAAATTTCCGCCCCCGTATCCACAAGGAATAGCTCTCCGGTGACTCAATCGCGGATGTGGAGACGGACAGAAAGAATCAACGCTCGCCATACCTGTCTTCTCGGTGGCAGACGACTCTATTCCCCTGCCTTCCCCTCCGTTAAAGCCTTGGGCTTTGGCCAATCACACGGGGATTTGTCGGTTCCCTTACAAACTCGCGCCTGGGCCTCGAAAGTACGATACGGCCAGCAGACACGAGAGCTTCTGTTTTTGGAACGCTTATGATTTTTGTTTGCCCCGTCTCTCGCCTGAGATCTGCCGGACCGCTCGACCTTAGCCGCGAGGGCGGCCATCTCGGCGGTCAGACGGTCCATCTCAGCTTTCCATTCGGGTGGCTTCGATTCTGACAACGATGTGATGGCACACTGCGCAGAGTCACTCACGGTCTCAGCTATTTTATCTGTCATTTTGGCTAGCTTGTCCAAATTCATGCATTCGGAAGTCGCAAGAATGCCTCTAATGTGCGGCGATAAGTGTTCAAAAAATAAAAACGGTTTTTAAAACGGCGTCATCACATCGCTTGTCAGTGTTCAAATTGCGGAATCAACTGAGGATCTGCGACGGTTTCCTTGACGTAATTGGCCTTTTATGACCACTTGGCCTTTTATTAGTTGTCGCAATTGACTCTCTGCTGACGCTGAAAAATTTTCAATAATACACTGTTTTTGGTGTATGGTTCGTTCTCATCGGGCTCCGCGATGAGATCTTTGCACGCGATGGCTTTGGCGTCCAAAGACATAATCCGTGATGCGCCTTAGTCTCCTAATCTGCGATTCGTGCGGCCTTGAACGTGGTCTCGACTTGAATGAACCATATCACCGGATTTTTTATTAAGAACGGTGGAATTTTCGGAACCCTATATGAATCCACGCGCGCGATATTGCTCTGCTGAGGCGCAGCTGCGCCACCAGCTCCTGCAATTCCTCATAGGTAGGAGGAGGCATGACAGTACATCTACCATATCGAAGCTCGCAAACAATCAGTATTTCCTAATGGCCTTAAATACTAACCGCTTACGCGCGCGCTATGTAAAACTTCGATCGTTTAATGCTAATCTATCAAAAATGGAGAAATTGTTAATTAACGTTCATGCGTTGACCTCGCGAAGAAAACGCGGAGAATCTACTTTCCTGTTTTACCGGATTACGCGCGCTAAAAACTGACGCACTGCGCACGCAACTTGCCCGACTACAATGGCGGCGATGTCGTCCTTCACAAGTCATAATGGTGGCGACGGCGATGGCGTCCTGAACGCCGGCTCCTGAGCTGGCCCGTCCGGTTCCCACGGAAGCGGCACGCTGCGCGCCTGTCGTTGGATATGTCCCTGCGGTACTTCCGACGGCTAGACTTTTCTGCCGGCCCCGGCCTCAGCGATGAGAGCCTTGCGACCGTTTACGATATCGGTGATGGGCCTCCTGCTGCTCACGACGTCGGCGATGGGCCTCCTTGTCGGCCACGGCGTCGGCGATGAGCCTCCTTGTCGGCTACGACGTCGGCGATGTGCACTGCTGCTCGGTTCGAAACCCAGTTCGTTTCGATGTTGTTCGAACGACGGTTGTCGGTCAATCACGTCTTCCTCTCGATCACGCCGGGGTCACCAATGTGGGAATAAGTGATTCAATTGACGAGTCAAATTCTCAAGACAAGCCCACGCTTGTCGTGTGACGTGATATAAGGTGTAAAGATCGACACTTTTCTTGTAACTAATAGTGATGAATTTTATTACTCGAACTCGAATGAATATGACCGTACAGGATGAGCCATAATCTATCTGGCTTCTTATTTTTCTCTGACGCTGCTTGTAGACAACTCGCAACCTACAAAATCCCTAGGCTTTCTACACTCGCTGCGCTAGTGAGGTATTGAGAACGTAGTTCCCTACACCTTGCCCAGATTGTGCTCCCTCTCGTGGGGTCGCCGCCTTAACTCTAGCGTCCGCACCGCTCGAAAGGGGAGAGAATAGCTCTAGAGAGCGCGCGTAATTTAAATTCACATGCAGTCGTAGAGATATAAGATCCCCCGAACTCGGCCGTCCTGAAAAGGCATTTGTCCCAGATGACTACAGCACAGAAGGCCATGGCTTCAAGTATTCAGCGCATGAACTTGTTTTCTTAGAGCCCTCGCCAGGTATCTCGCGCTCAATATCATAAGAATTGTTCGATTTAACTCACACAACTTTATAGGGGCCAAGGTACCTGGCGCAAAGTTTTTTGTCAGGTCCTACCTGCACTCTCTTAATCGCAACTAAGTCGTTAATTTTATATTTAGTTGACTCGCGTCTTCTCAAATTATATGTTTTACGATTCTCGTTCTGAACTTTACGGATTTGCTCTTTAGCCTGTTTTCGTAATTGATCACGATCCTGCTCGAACTGTAATCGGAATTCTTCTTCTACAGCACTTTTAACAATCGTTTTTTTGTTTCATTTTAACTCCAGTCAACAGTTCGAACAAGGTCATGCTTATACTTCTATGTAAAGTGGAATTTACAGTCTGTTGAACTATAGGAATATATTTATACCATTTCGTAGGATCATTCATCGCAAGCTTAGTTAAAATGGGGATAATCATTCGATTAAGCCTTTCTACTTGTCCGTTTGCTCGCGATATATTAGTTGTGACCATGGAATGTTACCTTCTTCTTCGCAATAATTTTGAAATTCTAGGGAAAAGAACGCGGTGCCTCTGTCGGTTATAATGTCAGTTGGATTTCCAAATGTTTGACATCTGTAGTTTTGCCAATCACCTCCTTAGACGTCGTGGATTTGGTAGGGTACAATCAGCAAAACTTAGTAAAGCTATCTATTACAGCTAATATGTGATTATACTTTTTGCTAGTCGAGTCCAATGGTCCCAAGTGGTCCAGATGATATATGTGTAGAAGCAAATCACCTTTAGTTAATGGATTAAGGAAACCCTCTTGTTTACCTGCCTTCTTATTCCCCAAAATGCACAGGACACAATTCGCTATTACATTTTCAGTTTTTTTGGATAACATCGGAATATAGTATTCTTACTTAACAGCTTCTTCGATACGCTTTACAGAAAAGTGACCTCGATCATGAGCCATCAAAATGATTTTGCTCCGCATGTCCTGCGGTATGACAAGCAGTTCACGACCGTCTTTAAATTTATATAGTACATCGTTACGCATCGTATAATCGTCGTATGGTTTCTCTTTTAAAACCTTTAAGATGGCCCGTAGCTCCGGATCGCTTTTCTGCGCCTTTAATATAATATTATCTTTGCTACTAATCGCCATAAGCGGGTAACGGCTAAATGCATCTACGTGTTTCATCCTAGGACTAGCTCTATGTTCAACGATTACGTCAAATTCCTCGACCATCAAGGCTCATCTCGCAATTTTAGCGGATAACTTGATTTTACTTAGAGTTTGTTTGAAAGCTATACAATCAGTGATTTTGACAGTGACATGATCTCATACCCAAAAGATAGTGTCTGAATTTTTCTAACGCTCTCATTACGGTTAAAACTTCGAACTCGTAGCTAGTATATCTGGATTCTATTTCTGTCGTCTTGCGATTCATATAATATATCGGATGTAGTTTGTTATCTTCCGGGTTCTTCTGCAACAAGAAGCTTCTTGCCTCTAAATCAGCCTTACACGCATCAGTGTGTAACTCGGTTTCGAATTTAGGATTAAATATCTTTAACACCGGACTGTTATTTAAATCTGATTTCAGCTGTTTAAATGATTCTTTTCCCTTTACATTAAATTGGAACGAATTTTCCTTTCTTAGCAAATCACTCAGAGGCCTTTGCCTTAATCGCATAGGATTCTATGAATTTTCTGAAATATCCCGATAGACTGAGAAAGGTTTGAACATTTTTTAACGTACGGCTCTGGGAAATTCGAAACTGCCTGAATCTTCTCAGGAGAAGGGTGAATTGTACCGTTCTCTATTATGTACCCAAGGTACTCAACCCATTTACCTTTATTTATGTCGAGACCATAGTCGCTTGCGACTCGAAGAACTTGGCGCAATCGTCTGATGCCCTCCTCTACATCAGGCGCAATTATTATTAAATCATCTAGATATAATAACAAAATTCCCTCGTTAACCAAAGGTTGGAAAATTTGGTTTATAAATCGTTGAAAAACGGGTGGCGAATTGCACAACCCAAAAGGTACTTTTAAGAATTGATACTGACCCTGATAAGTTGTGAACGCAGTATATTTTCGACTTTGTTTCGCTACGTTCACGTATAAAAATCCGTTTTTAAGGTCTATCGTGCTGAATATGCGAGCCCCTGATCGATCAATTTGATCCTTGATTACTGGAAGTGGATACTTATCCTTAATCATTACTCTATTTAGTTTTCTATAATCGACACACAGCTGATGAGAACCGTTCTTCTTTTTTATGAGTACTACAGGGCTTCCATATTGAGACGAACACGGCTCGATGATTCCTTCGCTTACCCACTCGTTTACCTGATTTTCGACATCTCTTTTTCTTTCAGGGATAATCGTCGTGGAGCTTGGAATATAGGCTTCTCATCCTTCAGGATTATGTTCAATTCGATAACAGTCGTCTTAGATTTGTTCGACTTATATTCTCGCATCATACCTTCCGCAACATTTTTAACTTCTTTGTCAATTATTGTGTCTGTACAAATTGCTTCGTCTTTTTCTGGCTGCAATTCTATTTGTGAAAGAAAAATGGAAATATTAGGCTTGGAAATCGCGATACCATCTTTATCAATCCTTACTTCAGCTTGAATTATTAGGTCAGTGCCTAAAATCACATCAACATTAAGGGCTTCGGACGGAACTACATGGAATGCTAATGGAAAATCGACATTATCTATTGTGACCGTTGATTGGAAATAACCGAGCGTCTTTACTCGACCCTATGCCTGCTAAAAGGATTTCTGATTCATGCAACTTCAACGTTTTAAAAGTTTTAAAAATATCCTCACGCATTAAAGAGAGGTGGCTACCGGTGTCTAATAATGCACACAGACTCTTATTTTCGATTATAACCTGCTTGAACATCCGATTCACGTCGACCGCTTTAACAAGAATATTTGACATTACCTGCGTAGTGTTGGACTTATTTTTATCGGGACAATTTTTGGCTTCATGCCCAAAGTTATTACAATGAAAGCATTTTTTCCCTTTATCTCTAAATTTACATTTGTCGGACCTATGTCCGCTTTCGCCACAGTTGTAGCAATGTTCCCCTGGTTTTGTTATCTTCTTTTCCTCCTTCACTGATTTGGTGTCGTTCTTGTTTGCCTTGTTTGCTACTTCTTTCTTCGGATTATTCTTCATGGCTGTAGTTCTTGTATCTTCTCATATATACGGAGGCAGGACCTGAGCTCGTTATAATTTTGAGCTCCATATAACATCACCTTGCTACTGCCATTCGGGATACCATTGATGATGTACTGTATCGTTGATATCTCCTTGCGATGCTAATTCCCTCATAATTAGGTAGTATTCTTGAATACTCTCATCCTTCCTTAACTTTTTTTTAGCCAACTTTCGGTGGATGTCTGCACTGTTCACTCGCAAGCTGAATTCTTCCTTCAGAGCTGCTTTCAATTTATTCCATGTTTGCACAGTACTCAATCCCCGCATAAACATTTTAGAGACACCCTTTAGCGACTTGCGGCCAAAAACCAATTTTTGTATGTCATTCCACTGAACAGTGGTTAACTCCTCAAAATCCGAAAGCTATCTTTTAATCATATAATGATCGCTCCCATCGAATGGACAGATAGTATCTTCAATGTCTTTGAAATTGAAGGTAATCTTCATACTTTTTTGTCGTCCCCTTCTTGGCAAATCTCGTTCGCCGACCTCGGAATCAGTGCTACTAATGGCCAATGACGGAATATTTATTTTGTCGCCTGCTCGCTAATTTTCCGCGTCATCAACTCATTCAGCGCCTCCTTGTTGTAACTCATCGGGCTCCTCTTCCGACTCTTCCTCGGTTTCTACATCGTCGTCGTGCGCACGTTGTATCAACGTTTGTTAACGAGCGCTCGCGTAATTTTCTGTCGCAGTTCTTCTTTGGCGCTGACGTAGCTCAAGCCAAGGATATTGCATATAGATATCAGGTCACCAATCGAGAAATTGCACAGTATTCCAACTTTGCATGAAATTCAACTAAAGCATCGTCAAAATCAAAACCACAGAAATTACGTAGTTGGTTGCGACTCCGTCTTTTTAAATATAAATTTATACAGCGCGTATACGGCTGGGCGCGACGACGTTCGTATCTTGTCGGCGATTGGCTTAATCTTTCCTAGCGTCTCCATTGTTTATCACTAATGTTCAATCGTCTTCAGTTTTCTCTACAAGCAAAATGGCCGATACTCACGCTCGACAGCCTTCTCGAATGTTCCTCTACCAACTTCTCGCCAAGATGGCAGACTTCCCGTATCCTCTTTCTTCCTTCCGTCTCGTTTCTTTGTCTTTGCCTTATTCTTTGCGTCTTACTTTCTTTGACTTTCGTCTCGTCTTTCCTCTTTCATCTTTCTCTTTTCGTCTCTCGTTTCGTCTTTTTCGTTATTCCCACGTAACGTCGTCGTTGTTCACTATTCGGCGTGGTTTTCCTCGTGCGAGGCGTCGTTTGTCGTCCTCCGTAAAGCGTCGTTCGTCGTTTTCGTGCAGAGCATCGTTCGTCATACCTTATACAGAGCGTCGTTCCTTGTACCTCGTTTCTTCGCCACAGTAAAAACCTAACTCGATCCCGGACGAACCCCCAAATTATGTAGGATCCCTGGTGACCCTAACTGTGGATATCGAGGCGTAGGTTAGAACGTGACCCTTTTGCACTTAACTAAAAAAAAAAAGAATATCCTCGCCTCCGTCCGTTTCCTCTCGCCTCCGTCCTTTCCCCCACCAGTTAGGATCCCTGGTGACCCTAACTGGTGTGAGTATCGAGGCGTAGGTTAGAACGTAACCCTTTTGCACTTAACTTAAAAAAAAAAGAATATCCTCGCCTCCGTCTGTTTCCTCTCAGCTCCTTGCTCAGACTGTGCTTCCTCTCGTGGGGTCGCCACCTTAACTCTAGCGTCCGTACCCTTCGAAAGGGGAGAGAATAGCGCTAGAGAGCGCGCGTAATTTAAATTCACATGCAGTCGTAAAGATATAAGATCCCCACAATACTGAGTTTGTGGAATTACGATTCAAAGCGTAGAAAAAAATATTTCTCCTAAAACGAAATTACGTATTTATTACGCAAGGACTTATCTTTTTCTTTTTTTACAGATTTGAAAATCCTTTTTCAGGATTAAAGTATACGCATTAATACGTATCTGTGAGGTGAAGTTTATGCCGAGAACGACAAAAAATTTTTCTCAAGGGGATCCTAAAATGAAGCCCCAACTCCCATGAAATCGTTCGTTTTACTGATAAAATGCGATACATCAACATATCTTTATTATTAGGGGTTTGCATTAAAAGTTACTGTTTTTTCTTTGTATTTGAGCACTTATTTCAATAACAAAATATATGAATACCTCAATCAAAGTATTTTCCCTCGGAAGCTATGACTTTTTGCCACTTTTCAGGCAGAAGTTGAATTCCACGACGAAAGAATGGTCTGTCTTTTGAATCAATCCATTCAGCAACCCAATTTTCGACTTCGCTATAATTATGGAAGTGTGTATCTTCCAGAGCATGTTGCATCGATCGGAACAGATGATAATCGCTTGGTGCTAAGTCCGGAGAATACGCTGGGTGCGGGAGAACCTCCCATTCGAGATCCATCAGTGTTTGTTTCACGGCTATAGCAATATGCGGCCGAGCGTTATCATAGAGTAAAATCACCTTTCGACGATTTGATGTAATTGATGGTCGTTTTTGCATCAAATTATCATTCAAACGTTTCAATTGTTGTCGATAACGCTCGGCGGTGATTGTTTCGTTCGGTTTAAGCAGCTCATAATACACGACACCCTCCATATCCCACCAAATACAGAGCATTGCTTTGTGACCGTGGATATTTCGCTTTGGAGTCGATATTGATGGTTGGCCAGGATCAACCCATGATTTTTTGCGTTTTGGGTTATTGAAAAAGATCCATTTTTCATCGCCGGTCACGATACGCCACAAGAAACTCTTCTTGTTATGCTTTGCAAGCAAAGAAATTGAGATGTTTAAACGGTTGACAATGGCATTTTCGGTCAATTCATGTGTCTGCCATTTTCCTTCTTTCTGAATCTTTCCCATAGCTTGTAAACGTCGTAAAATAATTGATTTATCGACTTTGAGTTGTTGAGACAATTTTTTGAGTGTTTGAGCTGGATTTTCTTCCAATAGAGCTTGCAGTTGTTCATCTTCGAATTTTTTCGGTTGACCTGTTCGTGTTTGTCATGAACGTCACAATCACCACTTTTGAATCGCCGAAACCAGTTTCTATATACTGTTTCCGATGGAGCAGATTCACCATAAATTTCCACAAGCAATCGACGAGTTTCAGCTGCACTTTTTTTCAAATCAAAATAGTGTAGAAGTACACATCGGAAAAACAACTTATCACGTTCCATTGTAATTCAGTTATAGAAAAGCACATATGTAAACAAGGATGACATCTGTTGATTGAATTTTAGTAGGAAATGTTCACACTTTAAAATGATATAAGTAGTAGATGTCTCTGACCATAGCATACGCAGCTACTGCCATCTAACGTGAACAGCACCTTTTAATGCAAACCCCTAATATACTACTACAATATTGCACTCACATATACGTACAAATTTTCTAACTAATCTTTCGTATTAAGTATCTAAATCTAATTCTAAATACAACAATGATTGTTCATGTTATCTTATAGTTTAAATCAAGATTGTTTTATACATACAAGTTTTATACGTATTATTGTGCCGTACTTTCACGGTATCGAGTTCGGGATCCAGCGAGGATGAGTTAGGTGTTTCAGTAATAAGAATACTTTGTAAAATTTAAGAGTTTTTTTTAATAAAACACACACTTAATTATCATCCTTACAATATTTTACTCAGATAAATGGACAGAGTGACATGACGCGTTCACTGTTTGACAAAAATGACCCGCTCCGCTTCGTATCTTCGCCTTATGTCTTTTGCTCTCCTCGACCGTCCTTGCCGAATCAGCGCTTCTTCGGCGTTCTGATTATTGATCAGCGATTATTGATTATTGCAATGGCCGAGTTCTATCGATTGTTTGCACAATTCCGACCTTGCGCTTCTTCTCTCTTTTACAATGAATTCTTTCGAAATTCATAAATATAAATTAACATTTCTTATATATATTACTTTTGCAATGGCACTCGTGACATTCTTTCCCCCTTAGAAAAAAAGGAAATGAAAAATTGAATTTCTTAATATTATAATACAATTTAGCATTAGGTTTCCTGATTTTACACGTATTATACAATCGTTTCTTACATTTTACACTTATTCAATATAGCATAGTGTCATTGGTGCGCAATTCTACTCCTGTACTTCGTCTTTCTTGACTGTTATTTTTTTGGTTTATATATTAGTTTATTTTTTGTTGTCCAGAAAACTACACCGATCACGCCAGTTGTTAATAAACTAATATGTTTGATCCTATGGGATATATAAAATGTTCAGTAGTGAATATCTCTTGTTACTTTCTAAATATTTATCTATTTCGTCAATATTTAAACTTAGTTTGGTTAGTTCTTCGGGATCTTTTATTATTTTCTTCAATGGAGTACGCTTTGGGAGGTGTCAAAATGCGCAAAAAATTCACAAGCATCGTAAAGTCAAAAATTCACATTAAAAATCTATAAAAATAGTAAAAATAAAAATTACACCAATACAATATTTAAAGGAAAGAAAATCCAGAGCATTAAGTACAAAGATACTGAATATAAAGCGACGAAAATCCGTCTGTAGATTACTATATACACAGTGCGACAAATATGTTCCCGGACACGAACTACATCTCAGCAACCAGTGGCGACATCTATGCGTTCAAACATGCATTTTAAAGGTTGAACATTTTGCTATCATCTGTCAAAGTTTCATTCATTTTGGTTGACATATAACGAAGATATGACAGTTCATGTTAAACAAGATTTTGGTCGAGGTAGAAATTTTAATATGGAACAAAGAGCAGTAATTAAATTTAACGCAAAACTTGGTAAAAGTTCATCAGAAACATTCCGATCGATGCAACAAGTTTACGGCAGTCAATGTCTAGGTCGTACAGCTGTTTTTGAGTGACATAAGATTTTTTGGAAGGCAGAGAGATCCTTGAAGATGACAAAAAATCAGGACGGCCAATTTTGGTTCGAACACCCGAAATGATCGAAAAAGTACGAGATTTTGTTGCAAACGATCGCAATGCATCACTAAAAATGATGGAGGAGGCTTTAAATATCAGTAGAGAAACGATTCGAACCATATTACATGAAGATTTGGGTAAAACGAAGGTTTGTGCGAAGTTTGTTCCACACACATTAAGAAGCGATCAAAAATCAGCGAGAATCAATTATTCCAGAGACATCGTTGCAGCCGCAGAAAATAATCCAAACTTCCTAAAATCAATTGTTACGGGTGGTGAAACATGGTGCTTTCAATATGATCCAGAAACTAAGCGTCAAAGTGCGGAATGGAAGTCAAAAAATTCATCACAAGCAAAAAAAGTACGAAAAGTTCCATCAAAAATCAAGACAATGCTCATCACATTCTTTTATAGCAAAGGTATTATCCACAAAGAGTTTGTTCCAACTGGTCAAACAATTACTGGTGCATATTATCTCGAAGTTTTAAAGCGATTGATGGGCAGAATTCATCGTATTCGCCCCGAATATCGTGATCCAGAAGATTGGTCTTTGTTGCATGATAATACACCGAGTCACACTTCATTGATTGTCCGTCAATGTTTGGCTCGAAATCGTGTCTCTGTGTTAAACCATCCACCGTATTCACCTGATTTGGCCCTCTGCGACTTCTCATTATTCCCAAAATTGAAATTGAAATTGAAAGGACGCTTTTTTGATGACATTCCGACCATCCAATCAGCTTCTACACAGGCACTAGAGGCAATTCCGCAAACTGAGCTAGAACATGCATTTGAATCACTATTGAATCGCTGTAACAAGTGTATTGAAGCCAGAGGAGAATATTTTGAATAATAAAACCAAAAAATATGCATATTGTTGTTTCAATTATGATTTTCAGGCCCTGTCCGGGAACATATTTGTCGCACTGTGTATATAAATCAAAACTTGTAGTCAAAGTTACTTTAGATTTACAATGTTGCGATGTCTAATGATAAAAAGACCTCCAAAAATGTATTAATACAAAATTTCTTCAGCCAAGGATAATTCTATGTTGGTAAAAGAATATACAAATTAGGAAGCTGTATTGTGAAGAAACGTCTTAGTCTGGTTACACAGAGTAAAGGAATCGTTAAGAAAGTAGGGGGTTGAAAATAGGAAAGGAAAACAAGAAGAAAAAAAGGGGAGAAATGACTAAGAAAGGGAGAAAGATTGTATGAAGGAAAGATAGGATTGTTACATCCCAATAAAATCCTCTCATTCTTTATTGTAGATATATGATTTATACCTTATTTTTGTTTTATCTCTAGGTTAGTATTTCATCTTAATCTTGGTATTTCGTTCCTATTTTATCTTTATTTCAAAACCGAAAATTCCTTCTCTTTTTTTAGGAGGGTATACTCTAAAGAAATTGGAAGTCTCACGTTTCCTAGTTACAAAAACATTCTAAAATTGTGATCCACGTAGATTCGCCTATAAACTTCGTGATCTTTGTGGCACAGGATTCAAGATTATCCTTCCTATAAATTATCCGGTACTTCCCAGTGAACCGCATTCTTAACCGATTCTTAACCGCACAACTTAATCTCCGATCCCCGAGTAAATTGTTTAAATACATTAACTCAAAAAAAAACAGATAAAATCTCAATAGCAACATAATAGAATTCATGTAACGAATCAGATTTACTCTGCTTGTTTAGACCTCGGCTTTACTTTTTTTATGAAACCATCTCAGATATCAACCTTTTTTTATAGGAAGGTTCCTTATCAAGGATTTTTACATTGCTCCAATCAAAATTGTGGTTGCATTCAATACGGTGGTTCGTGATGATGGTTGGAGAACCGTATTTTTATTTATGTCTATTTTATGTTCTTACAATCTAGTCTTTAACTTTCTCTTCGTTTGACCCACATAACTGGCCTCGCAATCTTCACAAAATATTTTATAAATCACACCTTGATTTGATAAAATGTTCAATTGATCTTTACCCCTTCTTATACACTTATTTAAAGTATTAAGAATTGAATAAGCTAATTTAGAATTCATTTTTAAGGCGATAGGTCTAAAACTTTTAGAAACTGCCTTAACTTAAGGTATGGTGAAATATTTGTTCGTAGATATCTCTTTATTAAGAAAATAGGAAATATGTGAGTTTGTATATTTACGAATGTAAAAAAGGAGTCTGTTATTAATCGTGGCCAATATGAAATATAGAGGATAACCATTCTCCAAAAACATGTGAACAGCCTCTATAAGATTATACTTATGAAATTTTGGGTGAGACAATAATACTTTCTCTCATATTAGAAATTATTATGGCTTGAATTCTTGCAATTTATGCAAAAAACTGTGCAATTCGGTCAAGCTTAGTGTTAACATCAGAATGCGCATTAAGTTTATCAAATACATTGTCTTAAACATGACTTCGTCCCTCATCACTTACAGACATTATTGACGTAGAACATTTTCTTTCTTTACAATAACTCTCATTATAAGCAATTAAATACTTTGCAAAAGCTGTATTGCGATTGGAATTTAAAGATGCTTACGGACATCTGAATTTTATTAGAATTAACATTTTTAATACTATTAACTTGACTTCCGGTTAGGAATAGAGAGCGTGGTGACGTGTGTATGTTTGACAGAGGGAATATTAACAGAAAACAGTGAAAAACAGAAAGAGAAAGAAAAATAATAAGTGGATCAGAAAGAAAGAAAGTCGGAAAAAGGTCGGAAAAAGAAGGCGGGTAAAGAAGAATCTGAAGGAATAAAAGACCTGAGCAGGTTCAGGAAAGCCGCTAGGTTAGGCGCAAGACAGAGCAATCTGGGAAAGGAGGAAGAGCGAAGAGTCCACGGCAGCAGCCGTTAGGTGGCTAGGAAGCTTATCAATGGTAGGAAGACCGACAGGCAGTAAAAACAAATGAAACAAATTTATGAAGGACATGGAGAAAAATATTTGCAAATGGAAAAGATGATGGGACAAATCGAATAAATGAGGAAGGAATAGAAAGAAGGAAAATTGGAGATGGAAGAAAGAAGAAGAAAAGATAAAGAAGAATGCATCATAGAAAGGAGGAAATTGGAAAGAAGAATAGAAAAACTAGAATGGGTGAGCGAAAAGAATGATAGAGGAAAGTGGAGAAACAACATAGTAATCAGAGGCATAAATAAATGGGACGGAAACAAGATGGAACAGCAGATCGTAGAATTCGTTAAAGAAAATTTGAGGATAGAGGAGAAAGTAAGAAAGGCATTTAAGGTACAGGAAGAATAAGTGCACCATAACAGCTGAACTAGAGAGCTGGGAAGGAAAAAGAGAGGTTATGATAAGAAAGAAAGAGTTAAGTGCAGGGATATTATAGATAATGACCTAACAAGAAAGGAGAGAGAAATGCAAAAGCAGTTGAAGAAAAAAGCTAAAGAAGAGAAAGAGAAAGGAAACAATGTGAAGGTAAGCTATGGTAAGATTTTTGTGAAAGATAAGTGGCTACGCGGGAATGAGAGAGAGGGGGGGGAGAGGGGGGAGAGAGAGAGGGAGAGGGAGAGAGAGAGGGAGAGAGAGAGAATGAGAGAGGGAGAGGGAGAGAGAGGGGGAGAGGGGGAGGGAGGGGGAGAGAGAGAAGAATAGAAGAAGACAGAGGAGGAAGAAGAGAATGAGAAAAGGAAAAGGATGGCTGGGAAGAGGCGAAAAGAGGATTAAGAATCTGTTTTTGGAACATTGCGGGATTGTCTAATAAATATGAAGAAATATGGGAATATCTGGAAGAATTTGACATCGTGGGATTAGTGGAGACATGGATAGATGAATAAAAGTAGGAGAAAATTAAAAATAGATTACCGAAAAGCAAAGACGCCGGGAGAAGAGATAGAGAATGAGGCATGGAGGTTTATGTCCAAAAAAATCGGAGAAGAATTCTGGAAAATAATTAACAGAGTATGGAAAGGGAAAGGATTGGAACCATCAGATTGGAACAAAGGCTTAATCTGTCCTATTTACAAAAGAGGAGAAAAAAAGAAATTAAAAACCTATAGAGGAATTACATTAATGGACACAGCATATAAGATTTACGCAACTAACCTAATAAATATAAATATAAATAGAAGACTTGAAAAAGAAGCGGAGAAAAAGCTGAAGGAAGAACAGTTTGAATTCAGAAAGGGAAGAGGAAATGTTGAGAAGAGGAAGGATGGATGCAGTCTACGTGGTTAACAGGGAATTGAGCAAAAAAGAAGGAAAGATATTTGCCTTCTTCGCGGATCTGAAAGCTGCATTGGACAGGAAGCTGCTAAATGAAATGATGAGAAAGATGCAGATAGAGAACAATCTCAGAGAACAATTTCAGAGAACTCTCACCGAGTTATGGAGACGTAAAGAAACAAGATAAGATAAAGATACAAGAAATATAGTGAAAGTAGGTAATAGGAAGTCGGAGGAGTTTTGGACTGAAAAAAGCTTTAGACAAGAATGTCCGCTAAGCCCGACATTGTTTAATATATATATGTCAGAATTGGAGGAAGAGATGGCAAAAGGTTAGACAGGAGGAGTAGTAATAGGAAAAGAGAAATAATGTATGGACAATAATGTATGCGGATGATGTGATTCTACTGGCAGGTAGAGAAGCCGATATGAGAGAGATTCTGAAGAGATTTGAGAGGTTTATACAAAAAAAAGGACTGAAACTGAGCCTGGAGAAGTAAAAAATAATGGTATTTGAGAAAGGAAGAGGGAGGACAAAAAAGAGAGAGTGGAAATGGAGAGAAGAGGAAATAGAAGAAGTCAAAGAAATCAAGTATCTAAGTACACTCTACAGAAAAATGGAGGAACTGAGAAACATATAAAAGAAAGGATAAAGAAGGCAACAGTGGCAATGAAGAGAACGTGGAGAAAGAATATTCAAAGACAACTTCGAAAGGAGAATGAAGATGTTCAATTCTTTGGTGGTATAGCCTTGTATGGATGGAGCGGAGGTGTGGGGCTGGCAGGACGACAATAGACTAGACGGAATAAAAAGGAAATACGTGAAATGGATTCTAAAACTGGACTGGAGAACATCTAATTATATACTGGTAGAAGAAACAAAGATAGATGAAATCAAAATTAAAGCAATTAGAAGAGCAGTAAAGTATGAAAGAATAGGGAGTTCGAGGAAAAAGTATAAGTAATAAAAGAATGTGTAAAGGAGTTGGAAAAGGAGTGTAGAGGAAAAGAAGGTGACTGGGAAAAGAAGAGACGAGAAGTGCTGGAAAGAGCAGGAATGAGTAAGGAATAAATAAGAAGAATAAGAGGGGCAAGAGATCAAGGTACAGCAGAAGATGTCATGAAGAGACTGAAAAGAAGAGGGAAAGAAGAAAGTATTTCTTCAACAAGTAAAGATAAATGAGTCAAGGTATAATAGCAATTATAAAAATATATGGTCAGAAAGGTTACCAAAATACTTGCAAGGCAGAAAGAGGATGAAAGATAGAAGTTTAATAGCAAGATTCAGATGTGGGAATGAGACAAAAGGAGGCCAGTATTGGACAGAGGATGAAGAAAAGAGATGTAGAATTTGCCATGCTGCAGAAAAGAGTATGAGCCATATACTCAAGGAGTGTAAGGAGACAAAGAGTGAGATGCTGATGGAAGAATTCATAAGGGTAGAAGGTAAAGGGATAAAGATAATGAAGAGGATAGATAAGGCAAGAAAAGAAGCAGAAGGGAGGGAAAAGTAAACAAGAGTGAGGACTTATCCCAGATTGCTACATCAAATAGATTAGAAAGCAAAGTTTTGTCTAAGTATAATTTTAAGGGTAGTTCCAAGCAATATGTATAGGCAATTATAAAATACCAAAAGACACAAGTAGTTACATGTAGGTATTATATATGTAGGAAAGTTTGAAATGTGCGATATACACTGTTTTGTTTTTGAATGAATAGCTTTTATATGTACTTCAAGCATTTATTA
>JAANIB010003357.1:809265-852195 GCA_017607565.1 Acromyrmex heyeri | reverse complement strand
TTCAGCATATTTGAAAAAAATATTTTTATCTTTAAAAAAATTAATTGTTTTTTTGGAATCTTAATTATAAATTACACATTTTTTTTCAGCTATTGCACACATCCAACAATAATACATTTTGACTGCGATCGGATATTCACTGTCAGTGCTAAAAATTTATAGTGCACATGACGTATATTATAGATTTTCAATATTGGCAATAAATATCGGAACAGTCTTATTTATGCAATCTCTATAAATAACTAATAATTTTGCTTGCTTGAGTCCTGCTGGTCTCTTTTATGCTGGTCTTGTAATGAGTCAGTTTTTCATTTTTTGCGACGAATAGTCCCATCCATTTATGTGCGCCATGGAGCGTTGGCCAGCAACAATTTTGTAACAGTTTCAGCCGCAGTCATTTCCTCCATCAAAATGTAATAGCCATTTCCTCCATCAAAATGTACAATAATAGTATTAATAATAGTATTACATCTAAACATTGTAAATAAATCAATTATATTAAAAATAACAAAAATCATTTCAGATTTAGGGCTTTTCAGACCAATTATTGTTAACATTTTTTTTTATAAAAAATCTAAAAATTATTTTTATAACAAAAAAATTAGATTTTTATAAAGTCAATTTTCTTTCTAAATATTCAAAATAAAAAAAATCTCACTGATCATAGAAATTTTAACAAATGAATACAATTTTATTCAGTATAAAAAAATTTCAAGAACACAAACTCTTTTGAAAAACAAGAATAGTATAAAAATTTAAAAATTAAAGAACTGGAAAGGATACGGGCAGTAGGAGTCAAGCGCAGAAGATGTCGCGCAAATAATATATTATATCTATAAAGTGTGAAACTTCTTTATTCACTAAAACGCGCTTACATGTTTCGGCTCACTTTTGAGCCTTCCTCAGAGATAACACAAAACTAACATATACAAAAACTGAATAAAAATTATCCTGTCATGATGAGCTCCCCTATATCGAGAATTTAAATGTCGAAATTAAAACGAAAAGAGTGAAAGAAAAGAAAAAAGAAATTAGGAAATATCATAAAATAGAGTATGGAGAACTAATTTATCAAACAATTTTAAGATTATAATTACTTATTCAGCAAATATAAGGACGCTCACCATGCTCACAGAACTACCATATCGCAAACATTATTATAAAAATAATTCAAGAACCAGCTCCTGATAATGTTGGCCAGTCAGTATCAGACACAGTGAGTCACTTTTTGTTTTTTAGTTAATAATTTTCTAAGATAACAAATGGAAAAATGTATCATTAAAGTGTTAATCAATTCCAAAAACAAGAAAGTTGGAAAGTGAACACGCCAAAAAGACTGATTACTGCGTACGAACGACACTGACTGTATTATTTGCATGACGTCTTCTGCGCTTGACTCCTACTGCCCGTATCCTTCCCAGTTATTTGATTTAGGAGTCTTAATTAGTTTGATTTGTTATACGGATTTAAAAATTAAAATTAGAAAATATTTTGTGGTAAAATATTTTATGTTCTAAATCAAGTAGGGGAGACCGAGGTCAGTTGAATATAGGGATAAGTAGAATCGAGGCTACATTAAAAATAAAACACGCGAGACATGCGTAAACGTATCTGAGCACGCAGCAGTGACTGCTGCTAAGTCTGCTGTAACATCTTATTGCGAACACATCTATGATAGAAGTTATGCCACAATTTTAAAAATCGTACACCTAAGTAAATATTTTTATTCTTAAAGTTTTTGTTTTACTATCATATATGATTGTCTGAGATATTTGATTTTTATTTAGATAGTATTGTAAATATAGTTCTTACTTAATAAAATCCAACAGATTTTTTTTGTTTATGTGTTTTTGTTATCGTATATTGTTTTTAAAATATAAACGCGGATGGGGATAGTAGACTAACCACAGCATGGAACTGTATGACTCATTTAGTGACGACTCTTATAATACTTACTCAAAATTTTATTCCATTAAAGAGATTTTCCTCAGTGGATTCCTTAAATGTTATAAGTTCCCTCATGTCCAATTTCGAAAAGTTTATTCGACGTGTTTTTGCACGAAATGAATAAATTTTGCAAAAAGAAGAATTGTTTGCCCTGCGAAACGAATGTTTGTGTTTAAAATATATTTTTATAAAAGTTTTATCATTATAATATATAACCAAAAATGTAGCTTAAAATACATTAATTTTTATTTTAATAATCTTCGAATTAATAAGTCGAATTACCCCGGTCCCGGGGCTAGTTGAATCAGATGGAATGCATTAGAAAAATGCATTTTTTTCATATTAGTTATCAGTTTCCCCTTATTATTAAAATATTATTAGGTAATCAAATATATGTAGTAACTGGTGTAGAATTCATTTTTTCGAATTTTTAAGTCTCTTAATTTTATCTGTAAAAATTCGAAACTGAAAAATGAGTCTATTAGCCCCGGTCTCCCCTATATTAGGTTATACCAATATTAAATTATTATTTTTATAATTGCATTCTAGTTCTTCTACTACATTAATCATATTTAGGTTTTTACTATCTTCAAATTATACTAACAAAGTTCTTTAAATGAAACAATAAAATATATAATAAAAATGTAATATTTTCAAATTAAAAAAAATACCTGAAAATATCTTAAGTGTTTTTGCTCACCTAAAATATATTCCCAATGTCTTCAATGCCTCAAATTTGTGTTTCCTTGAAAGCTGTATTTGTTTGCCACATCGTTATTGATAACATCTCGTAATAATTTCTTGACTGAAGTGAATTTCTTGATCTATTTTTGTCTACAAATCTTCCAAGATACATACTCTGTAAAAGGAAATAAAAAATAAATATGTAATTTATTTAAAGCTCTTGAGTACTCATCACAGCCATATTGAATCGTGATGTTAGAAGTGAGAAATAAGACGTTAATTTGTGTTACATGCCATTTGTAAAAAAAAGAGACAATTTGGATAAAATGAAATGATAAAAACGCTTTAAAACAATTGCAAAAATGGACGAAAGTTATCCTTAATCCTCTAATGCTCACTTCACAACCTTGCTTTAAGAGACCTAAACAATAAAACTGTAAGAAATTAATCAACTATATAGTCAATTATTTTTCTCATATTCAACTGTGATTGAGTCAATTTCTTAAGACTTTATGATTTACTGCTTCTTAAAGTAAGGTTGAGGACTTAGCCTAACAATCAGTAAATAATCATAAAAGGCACATGGAAGTGAAAATAGGTTACGCATGTGCATTAAGTGCCTTTTATCACCTTTTATGATTATTTACTGATTGTTAGGGGGATAAGAATAGTTTTCACCCATTTTTACAATTATTTTAAAGCGATCTCATCATTTCGTTTTATCCAAATTCTTTTTTTTTGTATAAATGGCACATAATATAAATTAACACATTTTTCGCTTCTGATGTCACGATTCAATATAGCTATGGTGATCACTCAGGAGCCTTGAAACATAATCATTACTTTTGATAAGAACATGCAATGAAAACTGCTGCTGAAAAATTTGCATTTTTTTTGACAAAAATATTTCCAAAGCATGTAACTCTTGAACTGGATTCAGATTGAACTGGAAGCGAGGGAAATCCTGTAGATCTTTTAATGATCCTCTCATTTGGAAATATGTATCTATGTAGTTTCTCCTAATTCATTTAAAAAAATCTAGTTTACTTCTAAATGTTTTAAATTCTTTTTTTATTTCATTATGATGTGTTGTGACAAGATGTACAAGAGACATATCTACAAATCAAAATATACATAAATCAATATTAAGTGATCAATAAGATTTAAACGCACGCACGCACGCACGCATGCATGCAGTCCATTTTTAATTTCAAAGCTATCTCAAGCAATGTCTTAAGATGCTAATACGATATTTTAGCTAATATTTATAGTCCGTTTTTATTTCAAGACCGCCTGTCAAGTTTTGAGATGTCATGAATCAATCAGACATTTGTATTAGCATCTTAAGTAATGTCTTAAGATGCTAATACAAATGTCTGATTGATTCATGGCATCTTAAGACTGTTCTTAAGACAGTCTTTAATATAAAACTTGCTATGAATATTGACCTCTGATTGGTTCATGATAACTTAAGCACTAACTGAAGATCATCTCAAAACTTGAGGAATGTCCATCCACTGATTCTATCCATAAATGATACTTACATCTACAGAAATATTTAATTTTTTTTCTTAATTTACTTTCTTACCTGCTTCAGTATTCTTAGATGAATAATTGCTTTCGTCTTAGACTGAAGTAGACGGTCGTCATTGGAAAGGGACTTTACACTGACAGATGGACTTTTATACAGCAGAAGAGGGCTGACTTGATAAAGAATTAATATCTTCAGCTCACTTGGTAAGTTACAAATAAAATCTTTTTCAGATGAGGACAAAAGAATTGGTATCTGTAGAGATTGGACAAAGTTCAAAAACAATTGGCTTCTCTGAAGTCATTGATTCAATAAAATTTTCAACAAATTCTTTTTCACAACTTTGATCTATTTCAAAACTTTGATTTTTATCCTTTGATTATAATGAATTATAATCGACCACATTTTTATATTCCTCTTTATCTTGAAACACGGATGCTTTATCCTTGTAAGGTTTTTGAAGTTTCTTATTCGATAATAGCTGATGAAGTTTTTTAGAGAGACCAATCTTTTTGTCTTTTTCTTCTTACATTTTTTTTCTTTATGTCAAAGTTTGGTTACTTGATTTTTATTATTCTTTCGAGAGTATGTATAAATATTTATCTTTTTAGGTGACTGTTTCTCTAGCTGGAGAGTATGCTGCCGCACTGAGTCCTGCGAAGATATAATCAATTTTTCTGGTGCAGAAAAAGGAACAGGAGGAAGTCCTGATACTGTCCTCTTTGATTTTAAAAGATTCTTATTGATTAGATAGGTTCTTGGCTTTTTAACTATAGAACTTTGCATTTCAGAGTCTGATCCATTGTCAGACTCAGAATCTAAATGTCATACTTTCCTTTTTCTTCTTTCCTAGGTCCTCTACCTAATTCACAATGGTCTGTTTCATAATTCCTCTACATATCCTTTGCATGAAACAGCAGCCTTATATAAATCTGTAACATATATCGGAATTGAAAAAAGCAAATAATAATGTTAAGGTGGTTCATAAAAAACAGTTAATCCTCGTCTTCTCCATAAAAAAAACCACTTACCATAAAATCTCTTAACCAAAACAGTTTCTTCTTTTCAATTTGGATCAGGTGGTTTCTTTTTTCTCACTAAGCTTCCCGCATCTACAGATGTAGGAGGCCATTTGATCTGCACTTCCATGTTTTCATCTAACTCAGTTGTAAATAATTAGATAAGACCAACAGCATAAAACACATTGTCATCAGAAGTCAGTCTTTCCTTCATGCGTTAAAAATTTTAATATCACAAACTGTAAACATAAAATTGAACATACAAAATTGAAAGTACAAAACAGCAAAATTAAAGTAAATAGGAAAAAAACTAAAAACTAGAAACATTAAGTATGAAAACACTAATTGTTGTTATCAAGAGAACGATCAACATTAGAAATTTACAAAAATACTTTAACAATTATTATAAAAGTGCTAAGTTATTCTCATTAATAATTTTAATTAAAATTAGACACAAACATCATATATACTTCACCATATTATCTAAATTATTATTATAAAAAAACTACTCTATATCACAATTATTTTAATTCAAAACAATTTTGTTACACAGTAGCTCAATTATATATGCAAATAATTACATATGCAAATACAAGGAAAAAAGGAAAAAATAAAACATAAAATTAATTTAAAAATAAAACATTAAAATTAATTTGGGAAATTTGGGGGGATTATTAATATTTCAGATTGATTGCGTTGAAAGTCCGACAACCATATCAGCAGGTAATTATCATTTCTGAAATTAATTCATTTATATAAATATATATATTAATTCAACATCTCAACACTCAGACCGTAGTGGCGCTTCGTATTTAAAGTAATGTTATTTAACATAAACGGTCGTCTTGTTTCCAATCTTATTATAAAACATAAATTTCTTAGAGAATTGTATTAATAATTGAATTAAAAGAATATATAGTCCACATTAGTATTATTACCATAGATAGCGCCATAAAAAAAACGAAAAGCAATTAATTAAGAAGAGGCACAGTATAAAGCAATGGGAAACATTGAAAAAATTCTCCATCAGGTATAAGCCAGCATTTAGCAATAACTTGGACAAGAGGGAAAACACGCTTTTCCTCATTCAAATCTGATACTCGTACGAGGGCAAGTCAATGAGTTCTTAGAAAATCTGTCAGAGGGCACTCGCAGTGTCAGGACACATTACTTTTTGACAAGTACATCTTTCAGCTGATTACTATCAAATTTTGAGCGGAATTCATTTGAGCGTGATTTCTGACGATTAAAGCGCACAACCTTTGTATTTTTTACAAAATGGAAAAGAAACGAGTTTCGTGCAGTGATCAAACATCTACATATGAAAGGTAACGCCGAAAGAAATCAAAACCGAGTTGGATAATGTTTATAGCACATCTGCACCAGCGACTGTATACAATTGAGTGAATGAATTTAAATGTAGTCGTACATTCACATGTCGTGATGCACCTCGTTCGGGACGTCCAATTGAGGCTACTATCATTGATAAAGTCCACGACATTGTTTTGATTGATCAACGAGTGAAAGTGCGCGAGTTTGTTGAGGTCACAGGCATATCACATGGCACAGTGATTTCAATTTTGCACGAACAATTGGGTATGAAAAAGCAAGATGAGTGCCGCGTTTGCTCACCATAAGCGCGACCGTGTGACGATTTCAAAACAATGTTTGGAGATGTTTCAACGTAATCCAGAATTTCTGCATCGATTCATTACTGTGGACGAAACATGGATCCATTACTTCACACTCGAGACGAAGGAACAGTCAAAACAATGGACTTCACCGAGTGAATCAGCTCCGAAGAAGGCGAAGACCGTGAAGTCGGCTGGAAAGGTGATGGCCAATTTTTTTGGGATGCACGAGGTATAATTCATTTCATTACCTTCCGTCGAAGCAAACGATCAATGGCGATTACTATGCAGTCTTATTGGACCGTTTCAACAACATTTTAAAAAAAAAACGTCCCCATTTGACGAAGAAGAAAGTGCTCTTCCATCAAGACAATGCACGGGTTCACACGTGCACCGATGGCCAAATTCAATGAATTCAGCTACGAATTGCTCCCATCCAGCATATTTGCCAGATTTAGCCCCCTGCGATTATTTTCTGTTTCCAAACCTAAATAAATGGTTCGGAGGAAAGAACCATCAGAAAGCAGCTCATCGCCGAAACAGAGGCTTATTTTGAAGTGTTGGACAAATCATATTATTCGGACGGCTTGAAAAAGTTGGAGAATCGTTGGATCAAGTGTATCGAGCTGAAAGGAGACTATGTTAAGAAATAAAAATGAATCGGTAAAAAAAATGCGTTTTATTATGTTTTTCTAAAATCTTATTGACTTGCCCTCGTATAATATCTAGTTCTAATGATGGCAGAGGATAATCATTTTTGTAAAAGAATATCCAATAAAAAAAACTTCATCATGTCTTTGTACAACATTGTGGAGAAGAGTTATTTCACCATTAATGGTTTTAAAACATGTATCTTTCACATTACATTTAAAGATTATCATTTATCATGATTTTTCTAAACTGCAGACCATCTATTATTTCATTAGCTATGATCTCCTCTGAGTCAAGTGCATCTCATTTTCATGATCTTCAAAAACAATATCAAAATTTCTTTTCTCTAAATCATGATATGCAGCTTGTTTAAGTGGTTTATATTCAGATTGTAGAGATGTTTTAATTGAAAACAACTCAAAAGGATAAGCGCTAAAAGTATCAAGTGTGCCATGTTCTTCACATTCTTTTGATAGATGGGTCATACTATGAATGTTATACAATCAATTTTTTTCTAAATATTGTACAACTGCAAAATACTTAATAAAGGTTCTGAATAGCTGATTAGCATAACCACAAAGATTTCTTACAAGTATTTCTTAAAATGTAAATGCCTGCATGAAAAAGTAAAAAGAGTTTATAAATATTTTCATCGAAGTTTATAAATATTTTCATCGAAAAACTAAACACCATCATACAACAAGAGTCGTCTAAATTCTGTGTTTGTCATGTAAGAAAAATCCTCTGAAATATAATGGACACGTATCTCTTAGCATTTCCAACTCATGGGAAATAGCTAAAACAGTATTATGGTGTAACTCTCAAGATCTATTCCATTTCCGAAGAGAAAAGAGAAATCTCTTGAAGACTCCTAAATCAATAAGATGTAGGTCATTCAAACGGAATTGAGATGCTAGATTTCAATGTTGAACAGTGGAGAACGGCCTTGATGATGACATGGTTGCTCCTGATCACGAAATGACTTATCAGTTTTCAGAGTCTTATCAAGTTCTATATATGTCATCCGATTGTCAATCCATTCTCCTACAACCTCGCACTTCTCACAAGCGCACTCTCCATGCTCAATACAACACTTTATTTTTGCACGAGCTGGAACATCCAAAATATAATGTCTGATGAAAAATTTAAGCAATATTATTGCTTATATAACCATTTCGAAGTAAGTTATCAACTTCTCTTACAAACGGCTCAAGAAAGTCCTTTACGTTAGGATCAACTCTTCCTTCAAAAAGTGCAATGATAAAAGGTTCATTTTTAGTTTTTATAAGTCTACCTAGAATAGGCCAAAATCTTACTAAAAAGCTTTTATGAAGACGAAACCCATTTATATTAATGTCGATGATAATTTTATGAAAATATGCTAAATATTCCTACAAAGGACCTCGCACTAAATGGTTGGGAAATGGCTCCCAGTCGATTTGGCTGAAATTTGAATATGATGTAGTTAATGTTGTCCTGATCAAATGTCTCATAGGGCCATTAATGGCTAGTTTTCGAGATATTCGACTCCAAACATTGAAAAAATAGATGTTTTAGCGTATGTATATAGCTTTAATATATACCAACCACACACACGCACGCACACACACACATACACACACACACGAATACACACGCACGCACACGAACACACACACACACGCGCGCGCGCGCGCACGCACATACACACACACACACGAATACACACGCACGCACATACACACACACACACACGAATACACACGCACGCACACGAACACACACACACACACACACACGCGCACGCACATACACACACACACGAATACACACGCACGCACATACACACACACACACGAATACACACGCACGCACACGAACACACACACACACACACACACACACAACCGACCCACACAGATATACACACACACACACACACACTTGCATGCGCGCGAGCGCGCACGCATACACATACAGTTGGTATATATTAAAGCTATATATACATACGCTAAAACATCTATTTTTTCAATGTTTGAAGTCGAATATCTCGAAAACTAGCCATTAATGGTCTTCCGGCCCTATGAGACATTTGATCAGGACAACATTAACTACATCATATTCAAATTTCAGCCAAATCGACTGGGAGCCATTTCCCAGCCATTTGGTGCGAGGTCCTTTATATTAATTAAAATTGAATGCAATTCCTTTGTACCATAATTTTCCACCATTAACTGGTATTAAATTAATTCCAGGGGTTTGTAAAAGGGTCTTGTAACTAAGAAATAAATTTGGAAATACAGGATGAAGTTTAATAAGTAGATCATCTAGCTTCCTCTTTGAGAGTTTACCTGGCTGACGAGTCCACTCTTCTATAGTTATAACATAAGATATAACATACAAGATATAACATATAATTATAACATACGAGCTCTCTCGTTCTCATTAGCTCTTCAAAAAGCTCTTTATCATTTGATGACTTTCAACAAAATTACTAGTGTCAATGTCTGAGCTTCCTCTGCTTGTGATAAAACAATATTGCTATTATTATCACTAAAAACAAATTTAAAATTTCAAGCAGAAACTTAAAATTTCAGCAGTAACATCTACACTATCTATTTCACTTTCTGATAGATTCAATCCACGATCAATATGTTCAATATTATTCTGTTCATTTTGATTTTCATGAACGATATTATAGCCATCATCTTCAGATAATTTTTCCATTTTGCAAAAAATATAAAGATTGTTCGCTTTAATCGTCTAGAAATGAAACTACGCGATGAATTCCACTCAAAATTTGACAGTAATCAGCTGAAAAATGCTACTTGTCAAAAAGTAATGTGACATGATATTGCGAGTGCCCTATGACAGATTTTCTAAGAATTTATTGACTTGCCCTCGTAGGGGCTGAGATACAGTTCGCAGTTCTGTTCCATCGCGCGATCGTAACGTTGCAGCTTCTCGAGTTAACACCGCGCGGCTTTCGTATCGTTTAGCGCTTTCACGCTGGTCGTTCTGCCAATCAAGGACCCATGCGCGCCTAACATTGGCAGAAACGGTAACGCGCCGCCTCGTTTTATCGTCAGTAATCCCTTTTTTCGTTGTCATTTTCCTGGTCATTTTCTTCGATTCATGCCTATGCTGATCTTGGTCTTGACTTTCATCGTTGCTCAAACGGCAGCAACGGCTCTCTCACTCAGAGCCGAATCTCTCGCGGTGACACGTCTTTGAACTTTATCGGCGAGTACTTTGTCCGCCGCGTGTCTATTGGTGAGATCGTTGCTCCGAGAATACGCAATGTGTTCTCGGCACACGGCGTTCAGTAGATTTATGCCTATATCATCTCTAATCGCTTCGTAAGTCGAGTGCCCGGGCCGCAAAATTGACCATGATATGTAACTTGAATGGAAGCGCGTTTATCGCTCGATTCAACAGACTGCCGATCGACACTGACATTCGCTACAGTCCTTTATCTTCGGTGCCGGATCGTCGATGTGCGTCCGATACCATAGTTGATTGTAGTGCTTGTTGTAGCGACGATGCAGGTTCGAACTTCTTGATCCGCCGGACGTGTTCCGAAAACTTGTCCCACACGCGGTCAATATAGTCACCGTACACACGTAAGAGTACGACCTTATATATTGCAACTGCTCGACGTTCAAGTCCTGAATGAAAGGATGGCACAGCGCTAGATACATGTTGTCACGGATTTGCGCGCCTTTAAATAAGCGATCGAGAGCGCATAGCCCGCGCACAGTGCGAGCATGAAATTTGTGCTGCAACCGCTGATGATACGCGTGACGAACTGCGAAATCGCGAAATGGCGGCATGGAGAATCGCAAGCACGGCGAAATGCTGCTGAGTACTATACGCGCGATCATTTGCGGCCCGTCGAATTGCAATAAAACTAACGTTCTCATAAGCTTACTCGAGAGCCCGAACGTTTCGAGAACGTCTATTCGAAATCGTTGCAACAGTCAAAGTATCGATATCTCGAAAATTTATTTACATCAAATTTATTTACATCAAAATCGGTTACTTTCTCCAACAGCGACGTCGTTTTCCACCGAGCGAGGCGCGTTCAAATTCTATTTTTATCTTTGCTGACGTGGCATGCGACAAGGATGCGGTGAGAGAATACTTTTCGACGGATTGCCACGCGAACGTGACTGCTTCTATTTCTGTCAGATGTATACAAGGATATTTAAACATTTGATACGTGAACTTGCTGATCCTGTTCAAATAGGAAGCCACCAACTTGAAATGTTTACAACGATCATGTGAATACCATCATGTATTCATCAGGTATTTATACGATGAATTTTGCGCGTTGTGCCGCGATTGTTGGCAACAAAAATATGGATTTTTAGTGATAAACAAGGACAGTACAAATGGTAGATACAGAAAAGGATTTAACAAGTATACCGTAACGTGACTAGTCGTTGTCGATACTTAGTCAGAGACGAACATAGCAAATGTGCATGAGCGTGAAAAAATCGCTAGGGAGATCGAGAAGATGAACGAGTGAATCCGCAAGAAACATCCGTACTCTGAAGACCGGTAAAATTGAGGAAGGCATCGCGTTGAATAATCATTTTAAACCTCTTATCGAGCCGCTGCGACTTTTCATCGACAGCCCCGGTGTGCGCGCGACAAAGAGAGAGTCGCGCGACGAAGATTTAGCCCAGCGTTTACCCCTAAATGTGAGAAATAGGAAGAGGAACAAAAGGAGGGAGAAGAAGCGAGCGAGACGTTTGAGCATTCCACTATTCTGCATAAAATCCAATGATTGATCGCACGATAGTGTACAATCGATAACCTCTACCCCGCGTGCCAAAATCGTACCGACGATAGAGTTGTTGGAGAACATTTTCGAAACGACGGGAGACTCGTTAGCAGTGAAAGTTCAAAATCAGCTGTAAACGTCGGAAAGTCGAGAGGCGTTACGAGTCGGCTTGGGTCAAAAGTACGTCGAGACTGTCTTAAGAAGAGCGCAAGATAAAGAGAGCGATATAAATCACGTGTACGGCGTTTACTTACACAAGGATGGGTTGATGTTTGACAATAAATGTTTCAACGTGGATGATGCGGACAACATAATTATCGATACGCCGATACACTCGGTCTTTAAGTGATTTTCAAGAGAATTCCCAACGATGCCCTCTACACGGAAGACGATATGCACAAGTACAAAAGCATGCTGTTGATGACGAACGCGCACAAACACAAGTATCATTTGCAAAGTCGATTATTGAGCAACAGAGGATACAAATACAAACACGTAATCATGCCGTTGATGTCAATCACACTCAAGAAACAGAAGAAGAAATCTGGAAAGGGATTATTCCAACGAGCTGGTGGACCGTCTACGATTGCTCGACGCTTCGTACCAAGCAGGTAATAACGCCCAATGAGGTACAATCGATCATAGAAGAACTTTGCGAAGTCGGTCTTATTATAAATTAAATCGTGTATCGATGAAGTCAATCGAGTGACACCAGCGAGGAAAAATACATTATTTTCTTGTACCCTGTGTATTACGCGTGGAATCATGAAAAAGAGATTCGACGAAAAGAGAAAAATTACCTCCGAGAGATGTCTTGCCAAGGTATTACACGCTCCTGCGAGAAGAAATTTTTCGCGATAGTCCGAAGATACGACGATCTGTGGCAGACTGATATCGTCGAGATACGCCCATACTCCAATTTCAACAGAGACCACAACTACATACTCATCGATGTATTGAGCAAGTACACGTGGGCCGTACCACTCAAGAGCAAGGGCGGAAGCGAGATAGTTACAGTTGGCGCTATAGCTGAGATCGTTCGAGAGTGTGAAAGATGTCCGTAAAATTTACAAATGGATATGGGGAAAGAGTTTTACAACGCTGATGTGCAGAAAATTTTGAAAAAACATGATATTAATCCACATATTGAAAGTGTCAGTGATCGAGCGATTCAATCGCACGTTCAAGAACACGACATGTGGAAGATGTTTACATTCAACGGCAATTACAAGTGGGTCGACGAGCTACCGCGTTTCGTGTCAGATTACAACGCGCGCAAGCATCGCATCGGCTCGCCGACGTAACTCCCGCGATCGCCGAAAGACTTTTGGGCACAGTGTACAGCGCGATAAAGATCGCGGATCCAACAAAATTCGAAATAGGCGATTTGGTAAGCATGAGCAAGTACAAGATAGCTTTCGAGAAGGACTGCACGCCAAATTGAATTATCGAGGTGTTTACGATCGTTAAGGTACAACCTACAAATCCCGTAATCTATTTACTCGAGGACTATCGCTGAAAATCCGTTGCTGGAGTGTTCTACGAGCACGAGTTGCATAGCTCTACTCATTCGGATGTGTATCTCGTAGAAAAATTATTGCGCAGAAAGGGAGACAAGGTGTATGTCAAGTGGCTGGGATTCGATGGATTGCACAATCCGTGGATACACAAAAACAATATTATTTGATAAAATTTTGATTCATACATTTTGTAGACATATAACAAATATATCAATACAAGTATATAAACGTGTGAAATATTTTTATTATCCCTTCCATCTTCGTTTTGGAGTATACAGATATAAAATATGTATATGTACGATACATGAAATGAAAAGTAATAGTTATAATGTTTTTGCACATATCGGAAGATACATCGCAACAATTAAATAAGCAGAACACACGTCTATGCACGCTTTTATATATTTCCATACAATATCTCACATGCCACACTCAACCGTCATAACAATACAGGGGAGGGGGGAATTCTCCCGCTTCTTTTACGCTCATCACGCCATCTCACAATAGCACCGGAAGAAAAGAAAATACTCTAGTAGCGCTTTCTACATCTAGTAGCAGCGACTAACACTACAATTTCTTCCCTTAATTTGAAAGAATAAAGAAAAAAACAAAAATACAAATCCACTTATAAGTTTAAGATTTTCCGAAGTTTCGGTACTCGGTTTGAGCGTCGCTGATTTTCAGTGCGGGCATTTAGTGTTCCCGGAGATTTCGCCGATGCTATTTCGTCTGGAATCTTATATTACAGTTCGCAGTGATTTTGGAGTCGCTAACATCACAACTAGTCGATAGTGTCCCCTCCTTATCATACACAGTGCATTCAAAAAGTTCCGGGACTACCGCGCGCTAAAATCGGGAAGTGGCGCTATCTCTGCTCCAACGCGCGAACTACTTTCCGCCGACTTCTGGCTAGCTACTGTTAAAATTTCAAACCGCTATCTCGATTCAGTAGCGAGTTTTGGCTGATAGAGTAAAACTGTGATTTTTTGTCGCGTCACAATTTTAATTATGGAGCAGAGAGCCGCCATCAAATTTTGTTTTAAATTGAAGAAAACTCCAAGTGAAACCCTCGAATTGTTACAAACCGCGTATGGAAATGAATGTCTTAGTCGTAGTAAAGTGTTCAAGTGGTATGCGCGTTTCAAAGCCGGTCGGGAGTCACTGGCAGACGATCCGCGAGAGGGGCGTCCCTCCACTTCCACCGCTGATGCGAACATCGAGCGAGTGCGCATTGCTGTGGCCTCCAATCCACGTGCTACTGTTGAAATATTGTCCGACGAGTTACACATCAGCGAGGGAAGTGTTCACACCATTCTAACCGGAAAACTGGGTAAGAGCAAGATCTGCGCGAAGTTCGTTCCTCATTTTTTAACACCAGAGCAAAAAATTCGTCGAGTGGCAGCATCGGAAACTCTCATCGAAATGGCGGATTCGGACCCAAATTTTTTGGATAAAATTATCACAGGTGACGAATCATGGTGTTTTCAGTACGATCCTTCAACCAAACGACAGTCGATGGAGTGGAGGGGTCGCGGCGAGGGGAGGCCGACCAAAATTCGCGCGGTGAAATCGAAAATCAAAACCATGTTGATCACGTTTTTTGACTCTCAGGGCATCACTCATAGAGAATTTGTGCCTCCAGGGCAAAAAGTGGATGCGGTCTTTTACAAAAGTGTCCTGGACCGATTATTGGCACGGATACGGCGCGTGCGGCCCAACCAGTACAAATCCGGAGACTGGTTCTTGCTTCATGACAATGCGCCCGCGCACACCGCGATTTTGGTAGCGCAGTTTCTAGCCAAACGGAAGGTGACTGTCATCACCCATCCCCCCTATTCTCCGGACCTCGCCCCGGCAGACTTTTTCTTGTTTCCCAAGCTAAAGAACGCTATGAAAGGGGACCGTTTTGACGATGTTCCAGACATTCAACGCAATGTGACGCGTATTATGAACTCCATACCGGCTAAGCAGTTTAAACGCGCCTTCCGACACCTCTACGAACGTTCAAAAATTTGTGTGGAAAGAGAAGGCCTATATGTAGAAAACTAATAAATATCTTTTGATTATCTCGTTTTTTCTCTGTTTTAAAAAATAGTCCCGGAACTTTTTGAATGCACTGTGTAGTTATCACTTATGTTAGGGGTTACAGAAGTACTTTTATCCGGAGAAATACTGTCATCCGTAGCTCCGAGGCATCATACAAGATTCGGGTAAACGCAAATTACATACCCGCATTTGATCAGTGTGATGTTCGTTCTCCAGATATACCCGTCTACATTTGTTCTAACATTATACATAACCGGACTAGTTTGCTCAACAATTTTCGCCTGTCTCCACGACTTTGTCCTATAATCTTTAGCCATCACGGAGTCATTTTCTTCAAAAGTAACAGTACGATTGCCCTTAAAAAAAACATTATTGATTACTTTGTTTTTGCTCAATTCTACTTCTAATATCAGGCTTAATAATATTCAATCACGTTCTCAAACGTCTGTTTAAGTGGAATTCGGCTAGTGTCTTTTCCGTCGTACAAAGCGGTGTCGTGCGATAATAGAATAAATATTTACATAATCCTGTCTCGCATTATCTTTAAGTAATATTTTAAACTTCTTTTTAAAAGTGCGCACGGCGTTCTCAACCGCCCCGCTTGACGCAGGATGATAAGGTATGGTTTTCGTATGCTTAATAGCATTTCGCAATACAAACTCTCGAAACTGTTCGCTCGCAAATGCCGGACCATTATCAGAAACAATCTGGTATGGCAGCCCCCATATGCTTATATTCTTTTAAAGCTCTAATTGTAGATTTCGAAGAAATGTCGCACATTTTCTTAATATCAATCCATTTCGAGTATGTGTCAATTATCACGAGATATATATGACCGCTAATCGGTCCGCAAAAATCTAGATATATACGGTGGTTTGGGCTTTGAGGCCACTTCAATATATGTAATGAAGTCTTTGGGGAATCGTCCGCGCGGGAATCTCTCTAATCACCCTTTACATGTTTTTGTTATCTCCTCGATGTCCCTATCTAAATCAGGCCACCAAAAATAAGACCGAGCTAAATAAGAACGCCTTCATTTTAACCATTCCGAGATGAACCTCCATGGAGCTCTTCTAATAAATCAGCTCTCAAAGACTGTGGAATAATAATACGATATCCCCACATTACGCAATCTTCTGTTAATTCTAAACTATGACTTTGGAAGGTTTAAGACAGTCTACTTTATCAGGCAACCCCGCATTACAAAATCAAACTCTCCTCAAAGTTGCATTTTTACTAATTTCTATGCGAATGACCTTACTATCCACATTTTGCACCTCTTCACCGATTGCTTTTAGATAAGTATGTTCCTTCGTATCTTTCAACTCAATTGACTTGTGAATATCCACCCTGCCAATTCTCGATAAATTGTCAGCAGGCCCACCTTTGCATTCAACTAGCCGCCATCTGAGGAATTCCTTTCTTTGGTCCAAAAACGTAAGAGGTTTATGATCGGTTTCTAATATGAAATTACGACTATATACATACTGATGAAACGTTTTCACTCCAAATACCAGAGCTAATGCTTCCCTGTCAAGTTGAGAATAATTTTTCTGCGCCACTGATAAAATTTTTGAGGCGAAAGCTACTGGCCTATCCGACCCATCCGGAAGAATATGTGACAAAATTGCCCCTAATTCTATAGGAAATGCGTCACACGTAATTTTAAATGGACTTCCAGTATCATAGTGTATTAAATCTTCCGCAATGCTAGGCCTCTTTAGTTTTTTTAAAAGCTAAGTCTTGCTCCTTTGCCCAATATCATTTCCTATTTTTCCTAAGAAGCTTGTACAGCGGGCCTATCATGTCTGAATAATTTTTTATGAATTTGGAGTAATAATTAATCATACCCAAAAACGACTTAAACTCCGTTAAGTTCTCGAGTTTTTTAATATTCAAAATCGTGTCAACTTTCTTACTCGAAGTTTGAATGTTTCGAGCGTTTAACTCAAATCCTAAAAATGCTGGTTTGCGCAAATGAATATTTGTCTCTACTCAAGGTTAATCTACAATCTTATAGTCTTTGTAACACTCTCGTTTTTATCCCGCGTAGTTTCTGTAATAGTTAAATCATCGAAGAATATTGCCACATTGTCCAAAATCCTGTAAAATCTTTTCCATTGGAACAAACGCTGATACTATCCCAAAACTCAAACGATTACTTCTAAACAAACCCTTATGAGTTGTTATCGATTAACGATTTTGATTCCTCATTGTCATGTCCAGATTTCGATCTCTGAGACGCGGACGTTAGGATCTGTTGATCTCTCGTGTCGTAATAATTATGCGGAATAGCCGGAGATGGGAAGAGGGGAAAAGAAAAAAAAAACAAAGGCAAGATCTGGTCTCCGACGGAGTGATCCTTTTTATTCTGCGCTAAGATTTCTTGACTATACGGATCGCCCTGAAGACGGCTTCGACCTTCACTATCCGCGGCAAGCACGTCGGCCCTCTCTGGGCGAGCGGAAGGTCGGGTTTCCCGGTACAGGATGGTACTTCGGATAGATCCACGACGGATAATTCCAAGAATACCCGCGAGTCGAATTTCTCGGAGCGGTGGTATTCACGCAAGGCTCCTATAAGCGGCTTCGCGGCCCGCTCGTCGTACACGCTCCGCACGCAAGGGCTCCTCTAAAGCTCACTCACCGTTCCACCTCATCACTCGAATCCCGACTTCGACAGCTGCCCCCCAAAAGAAGAGGGATGCCGGCCTCCTCACTTATTACTTTGCAGCTCCCTCATTGGAGGGCGCAGCTCACCCCTTCTAACAAACGCCTCAGCGATACTCCGTGAGGCTCCGCGGCATTCTCACCATGCGAGTGCAATTAAATAATGCTCGCGATGACAAGAAGAAAGGCGGTAGAAATACAAATTAAAGTCTAATAACATAAAAGACGGCGCGCGCGATGGTAGTTTATAGTGATTCGAATACCTTGCGTTTACTTGCGAAAAACGTATCTCAGTGAACTGTGACAAAAGCGATTAAAACGAAGTGCGCCCATCCTGAATAAGGACCTCATTTATATATATTTTAGGACTATGACGTCTCGCGGGCAAGGGGGCGAGCCAATAATACTTCGACTTCAATGGAACATTGTTCTAGAACATTTTATAAACTTTTAATTTACGTGATTTTTCCTTAATTAATGCAGGTTTTGCTCGTGCGAGGGCGCGAAAAGGAGTTTTTACGAAGCCCTTTTGATTTCGTGCGCTTGCATTCATTCGAACTGTCCATTTGATTACTATTCCCGTATCGAGAGTTTTTTATGCGTTAGATTTTCGGTGTCGAGTTAATTCTCCGCTCAATCATCACGGTTTTTCGTTTGCTTAGGTGATTTTGAGAGTGTTGGAATTGGAGTTTCCGTTGGATAATTTGGATCATAAGGCCCTTTATGAGAGCTACTTCGGGACTATTTACTTACGGTTATATTAATTATAACTTTTGAATTAATTAATAAAGTTTTGTTGTTATGTGAGAGCGCGCTTGAACGCGGTTTTCCTATTCGATCTTCGTGGTTATTAATTCATTCTTTTTGATTGTTACTGCAAGCTAATCTTAGTGGGGTTTGTCATTAATTAAGGATTTTAATTAGATCGGGCGCGCAGGCGCGGTATATTTTCAGTTTAATTTCGCTGTCACGCTGTGAGCGCGTGACTCGTCGCTTTCGAGTTCACGGGATACACAGAGATATACAGATTGCGTTAGGATGTACTTTTCGATTATTTTGCAAAGCCTGAGGCCCGTTGTCATGGCAATGCGTGACGCTCAGCACGGATCGTTTATTCGTGCTGGATGTTACACTCATTTAACTCTATCTGCTGATAGGTCTGAGCTAAATCTAATTTTGTAAATATCGTACTATCACCTAATTTCGTAAATAAATCTGACACCCTCGGAATCGGATGCTTATCCACAAGTAAGTGTGGATTAAGTGTCACCTTATAATCTTCGCATAAACGTATTTGACCGTTCGATTTCGGAACTGGTACAATGGGCGTTGCCCACTATTTTCAATCGCTTCCAGAACTTTCTCCAATTAAACGATCAATCTCTTTTTCGATTTTCTCTCGTAACGCGAAAGGCACTGGCCTTGGTTTGTAAAACACCGGACTGGCTGCAACTTTCAGATGCAACTTAATTTCTTTTTATAATACCCCAGTTCCCTAGAAAAAAGTGACTCGAACCTTTTACGAATGTCATTTGGCTTTTCACTCATTGCTTTAACTGACAGTTTTTCTACTAATTTATTGAATTGAACAATATCTAGAGCTTGAAATCAATTTCGACATATAATCGATGCACTTTTACCTGGTAAAACAAATAATTCAAGTTCCTAGTTTTTATTTTGAAATGCTACTTCAACTTTTAAAATACCGAGAGGAACTATCGGGTCTCACGAGTACAGGGTGCGTCCCCAAAATCCGGACAAATCGAACACTTTCTTTAAGCAAAATGTTTTTAATGAAAAATTAAATATTACAAAAAATCCTTTTGCATGGCACTTGGGAGATCCTTGTAGAGCACAATTATTCGATATCCCTCATTAGCTTGAATGATGGCCTCTATTCTCGGTTTGAAGCGTTTGCACGCACGTTGTAATGTAGCCCTATCCATGTCGATGAATGCTGCCTCAATAGCAGTCCTTAATGACGTCATTGGGATTTCGAGTTCGTGACCCTTTCAACTACGCTCCATATGTAGTAATCCAAAGGATTAAATCTGGGGAGGCCAGAATTCCTTGGACCAAAATATATTGACACGTTGTCTGAGAGCCAATTTTGAATCAAATGACGTATGAGCCATCCTGACGTGCACCATCCTGCTGAAAAACATATGGTCTTCCGGACGCCATAGTTTCCATCCACGGCTTCCATCCATCAAAACGCGCAACGATTGCCCTGGGTCATCCGAAACCAGCGCTTGAGCCCTTTCAACAACAGCGGGGGTCCTCGCAATACGTTCTTTCGAGTGATTCTTCCTCGCTAGCATACTGGAACCTTCGTTGGACTATTCTAAAGCCGTATTGCAACATCATAAACGATTGATCTCGGGTATCCAAAGAACCGAATTATTTCCATTGCTGAGCGCCCAGCGCGAAGGCCTTCGATGATCGCGGCTTTTCGATTATACTCCACATTTGATTTCAACATCGCGGCCATTTTGAGAATATGACTGTTTACTAGAAGCATCAGGCTTTCTCGGACGCCAACAACAACCTGGCGGAGGCACAATATAGCGGAAAATTTAAATTGAAATTTGTCCGGATTTTAATGACGCACCCTGTTCTAAAACTACGCGTTGTTTTCTTACTGCATTATCGAAATATCTCTTTGATATTGCAGAGATCGGCGATCCCATATCAATTCCGAATGATAGTGTTCGATTTTCTACCTTCAGATTTACTTTCAGTAGTTCTATATTACCGAGCATTTCACTATCATCTATATCGTCACTATAAAACAAGTTATTTAGGCTCTCATTATTGCTTTCGGATTCTTCTAAATAATGATTCGGACTCTTAACTTCATTTTTAGTCTTCCGTTCGTTTTTATTTCCGGTTACTACCTTTCTCACCTTGACACTTTAACTTTACAAACATCTCTAAATGACCCTTTTTCTGCGTTACATGCATAATTTTTAAAACGACACTCTTTCGATACGTGACCCTTTTTACCGCAATAATAACAAGTTATTATTTTTTTCTTATCAATAAAATTAAGTGCGTTGCCTTTGCTGTTCGCCGCGTCCCCCATCTGCAGCTTCATGTTCTGCTATCTCCATGCTTGTGCTAATCTCCACCACCTTGACATACGTCAACTGTTGTTCTTCCAGCAATCTCTTCTTGATCCTCTCACTGATCAGATCCTATACGAACTGGTTCCGAATGTGGCTCTCCAGCTGTTCTCCAAAGTGGCAATGTACTGATAATTTTTTAGCTTGGCTAGGTACATCTTAATGTCCTCTCCCGCCAACTGCTTGCATTCTTTGAATTTATAACGCTGCGATATTACATTTACGGTTGCAAATGATTTTGCATAATTTCTGCAAGACGCTTGTGAGATTTGCCATCATTTCCAGTGTGCATAAGTTGCAGAAAAATTTATAACCTTCACTTTCCATTAGCATAATAAAAAGCGATACTTGCTTTTCTTTCGGCACATCGTTACTTAAAAAGTAGTGCGTTAATCTTTCGAATCATCTTCAATCTTCTTTCAATGAAAACTTGGACATATTGCCTATGGTCCCTTTTACAATGGTGCCGGAACCTCATGGTTCTTCTTTTCTGGACGCCACTTCTAATTCCGCCCTCACTTTTGCTAGCTGACTCTTCATTGCCAACAGACTTTTCTGATGCTCTTGTTGCTTCGCCCTTTCCACTAAGACTTTTTCTCGTTCTTTCAGTTCTTTCTGAAGCTTTAATAAATCCGTTGTCGATTTTGTTATTTTATGTCCCTATGACTGCGAATTTTTTTGTCAATTTCCGCGCGTTGAATTTTTTCACTACGACGTTCTTGTATTTTTATAACGACTATCATTTATCTTCGTCGCCAATGTAATGTTTTTGCACGCATCTGAAGGCAACAATTAAATAGGCAGAACACACGTCTATGCACGCTTTTATATATTTCCATATAATATCTCACATGCCATACTCAACTGCCATAATAATACAGGGGAGGGGGAATTCTTCCGCTTCTTTTACGCTCATCACGCCATCTCACAACAGCACCGTTCAGGAAGAAAAGAAAATACTCTAGAAGCTTTTTACATCTAGTAGCAGCGACTAACACTACAATTTCCTCCCCACTTAATTTGAAAGAACAAAAAAAACGAAAATACAAATCCACTTATAAGTTTACGATTTTCCGAAGTTTCGGTACTCGGTTTGAGCGTCGCCGATTTTCAGTGCAGGCACTTAGTGTTTCCGGAGATTTCGCCAATGCTATTTCGTTTGAGCGGTCTTATATCACAGTTCGCAGTGATCTTGGAGTCGCTAACATCACAACTAGTAGTACCCCCTCCTTATCATAGTTATCATTTACGTTAGGGGTTACAGAAGTACTTCTATCCGTAGAAATACCGTCATCCGGTAACTCCGAAGCATTATACAAGATTCGAATAAACGTAAATTACATATCCGCATTTGATCAGTGTGATGTTCGTTCTTCAGTGGCGTGAGTCACGAGGCACGACAATTCTCTGTTTGATAACAGTTACAGGTTGCGACCAATTACGATTTTGAATAATACTTATCCTAGACCTTTATTTTTATTTATATTGTGTATTAAGACAGTTCAGTTTTCTTTGCGTATTTAAACTTATCAGTCCAAGTTAATTAGTAAATATAGATATAAACGAATAAATATAAAATGTCCTCAAATTATGATGTAGACGCTAATGTCATTGCTGTCGTCGATGACGCTGCTGATGACCTTCCATTAATTTGTAGTGGAAAATTTTTTACACTCGTACAAAACAAGGGTCACAAGGAAAATTCTATTGATTCTAAAGATACTAAGAAGAACAATACGATTGAAGCGAGTAAAGTAGTCGTTGCGAAATGCATATTATGTCCTAAACATACTCTGATAAGGCTCAAAAACATCAATTGGTAATTTTCATAAACATTTGAAGGTAAGTACTAATATATTTAAATATTTAATTATGAGTGCATTCCACTTAAGCCTATTCTACAATGTGCTTTTTGTTTCCTGTTTCTTGCCTTTTTCTTTTTTTCGACCATTTTATCGACAATTGTATTTCTTGCTACGTTTTTTTCGAAGTTCGTTAAAGCCTATTCTACAATGTGCTTTTTGTTTTCTGTTTCTTGCTTCTTGCTATTTTTTGTATCTTACCTTTTTGCTTCTTATCTCGTTTTTCATTTTCTGTTGCTCGAAATAAATGTTAACGAATTTCAGAAAAAACAGAAAACACTTATCAAGAAATATAATTGTCAATAAAACGATCGCAAAGAGGAAAAAAGCAAAAGGTAAAAAGCAAGAAACAGGAAACAAAGAGCATATTGTATAACAACCATAACTTTTATTTTGAATGACAGAAAACGAAAAACAGGATAAGAAGCAAAAACAAGATGTAAAAAATGATAAAAAGAGCAAGAAAGAGGAAACAAAAAGTACATATTAGATTAGCTTTTAATGTTCGCAATGTCCGCATCATTTCCTTGTTGTCATTAAATATTAAACAAGGATAAAAATAATGCTTGCAAGCGTTGCAAACATTAAGTAAAACACATAACTATTAAACTACATAACTGAAAAAAATAGATAACTTAACTCTAATTTGTTGCTTTCTTAATAAACAACGCATAATCAAAATTGTGACCTCTAGAGCATTAGAAATTGATTTAAAAATTATAATTCAATTTATTTCATACTATGTACAATGCAAACGTTTCGATTTACTTCATCAGTGCTCAATATAAATATTAATCAATTCCACGTTGCTATAATAACAGATATTCAAACTAGAAATTAATTCCCTCTTGCAATGATAACATAAATCTCATTCTAAAATTTAAATTTTGATCTTTCGCTTTGAACTACGCAAATCTTGTTCTGATAAAAGTATACATATACATACAACTTTAAACTTATTTATTGATAAATTATTTATTATAAATTTTTAGTTTGAATTTTTGTTTATTGTATAATAAGGTGAATTAATTAATATCTGTATTGAGCACAGCTGAAGACTTAGTCGAAATGTTTGTATTGTGCATATTGTACAGTATGAAATAAATTGAACTAAATTTTTAAATTAACTTTTAATACTCGTTATAAACTACGATTTTGATTATTTTTGCATTGCATTCATGAGTCAAATTGTCATATTAATCCTAATAAACTATAGGAATAATTAGCAATACCTGACATATCTGATTGTAATAGTGATTTAAAGTATTGTGTACAGATTAGAGTAATGGATCTTTAATACGATTAATATGATTTTTTATTTAGAGGAAACATCCTGAGGCAGCTGCACAGTATAACACATTAAAATTGAGAAAGTTTCCATGCCAAAAAGTATCTTTGAAACGCAGCAATTCAATTGATAGACATGCTGGTCCTTCCAAAGTACTTGTAATACCATTTGAAAAATGTAACAGATATAGCAAACTCCCAACTAGTGTGGTATGTAATTTTTATTTGTATTTAAATATTTTAGAAGTGGATTTTAATTTTTAGAACTAAAATTTTAGAACTAAGATTCTTTAGAATATTAAGAACGAATATAGGAATTCTCTTATTAAACAATATTAAGACTTCTGAGTCGCTGCGGCCTGCGACAATACTGAATCATGATGTCAGAAGCGAGAAATAATATTAATTTTTATTACGTGTCATTTGTAAATAATGATAATCAGGATAAAACTGGAAATGATCATTTTAAAACACTTGTAAAAATGAGCGAAAGCTATCCTTATCTAACTTGGCAGTCAATAAAGTTGTAAATGATAAAACTAATAAAAAAGGCATATGAAATGCATTTAGTCAACGTGTATGCGTAGCCTATTTTCACTTTATATGCATTTTACGATTACTGTGACTGCCAAGGTAGGTAAGAATAGCTTTCGTCTATTTTTACAAGTGTTTTTTAACCTCGTAAACACAATAGGTGTAGTAAGACTTAAGAAATTAATAGTCATAAGCCTTAAGCAATCAATCACGGTCGAATATAAGAAGAATAATCGATGATTATGATTGGTTTCAAATCCTTGAGACTTACTACTCTATTGTTCACAGGATAAAGCGATTTCATCATTTCATTTTATCTAAATTATCTTTGTTTACAAATGGCACGTAACAAAAGTTATCATTTCTTGCTTCTGATATCACGATTCAATATGGTTGCGGAGATCGAGGGGTCAACCACTATTTAAAAAATGTACAGTAATTGCTAATTATGGCAATACAACACTTTATTGCTAGTATTGCTATTGTATTGTTAGTATTGTTTTCGTATTGCCAATAATGTTGCTTATTCCTAATATTTTTGTTTTATTGTCAGTATTGTCAGTATTGCCAAAATTTCCAGTATTAAATAGGTATTTCTAATGTATTTTCAAACAAGACAAAGTCTAAAATTGTGATATAAGGCGTCTTTAAGTCATTTTTTAAACACAAAAAACATTGTTTGTGCAAACGAATGGAAATGCTGTAACAAACTTTTTGTCATATATGTTATTACATTCTGTTGGAAATTCATTTTCGTAAAATATTGTTCTACATTTTTGTCAAATGGAAATGGAGCATCGTTGCGCAGTATGCGATATCGCCACCAGAGGGATGTATTAAGTTAAATTTCTCGATTTTAGAAAACGACATAGAATAAAAGACGCAACATTAAAAGATTTTTCAGCTGTTCTAATAAAATAATTTTTTTAAGTGAACCTCAAGGGCTCTAAGATAAAAGCATAATATTTTTTTGAAATGTTTATCGAATGAATGAATCTCCTGATACTTTAATGTATATTTTGTTCTACATCGTAATTTCTACGTTGTTTATTTCATAGTAACTTACATTTGTCAATCCAATAAATAAAACGTCTAAAATCAACTCATATAGTAAGTCACTTCAAACTTTCAGAGTTTTTTATGAAATATCTTAAAGACGTTTCTTAAAGAACTCTTAAAGATATCTTAATTAAGATTTCCTTATGAATCGATTTTAAACAGAAGCATTGTTAGGAGTTAACTTTTTTTACTGCAGCAATTTCTTTCATATTGCTGTCAAATTGCTAGCAAATTTGTTTTATGTGGAATAAATTTCAAATAGCCGTGTGATTGCTTAACTTATAAAATTTATAAAAGAGAAGAAAATTGTTTCCCTCCGATTATGCATAACCGTTTATAATATATATCGCTGCCAATATCATAAGCAAAATCGAAAGCCGTTTTCCTCAAAAAAGTTAGCAACTTAGATGATGAAATTTGTATCAATAGCAACATATGGAAATTTGCTATCTGGGAGCGATAAAAAGCAATTCTGCACTTTGTGATCGCTTACCTTTGAAAGAAAGTAAAAAAGACTTTATGGAGAGAAATCAGTGTATATTTAAAAGGTACGTAATGGTGGTCATGACTGAGAGTGTGCTTGTACACGACAATGTTGCTTTGTCGGTTTTATTTGATTTTAGATGATTTCTTGTTTGATTTTCTTCCGAAAAAATAAATTGAATTTCTTTAAAATCATGTTGAATAATTTTAAAGAAGTATGAGATTATGTTTGTAAATGAATAATATTTGTTGTATTTCTAATTGTATGTTACAGATTTATATAAATCTACAGAAGCAACAGAAAAACATAAGAATTACTTGAAAGATACGGGAAATCTATAAATTTGCTCAAAAAATAAAATATTGCACAAAGTGATGCGGCAAAAATTGAAATCATGAAGCATTCGCAAAGTATATGACTTATAATTTAGTGTTTGTTTAAGCACCAATCACAATAATAGCATTTTAACTGTTCCTTCTGCAATAAAAAAATATATGTATATAAATTGATAAAATATGAAATATTTTGTAGATATATTGTAATGAATACCATGCTAATGAATTGATGTGACATTGAGGTTATTCCGTTTCGTTCCGTTTTTTTTTACATTTCGCCGGATGGCGAATTACCTTCAACTTACCCAATTTAGATTATATATGACACATAATTATTTAAAACTAAAGGAAAATCAAATAATCCTGCCAAGATTTCTAAAGAAACTGAAAACAGATCGAACAGCAGCCTATCTTTCTAATTTAATCTACTCAAAAATACTTTTCTTATCCAAAAATAATCTTACTTTTAAGATCAAAATCTAATCGAATACGTTCCGTGTCATATTTGCTACATTGCCAAATAACATGATCCACATCCTCAATCTCGTAATCGCATTCGCATCTAGGACTAATAATATATCCTTTCCTAGAATAATTAAGATTGTAATGACTAGATCTAAGTCTATTAACAAAAGAAATAAAAGATCTTTCATTAAAACAATCAAATCAATGTTTATCACTTCACAAATCAAAAAAATTTTCAAAATAGAAAACCCCCTTAAATCTGAAATCGCCCAGTCCTAAGCCACACTTCCTATTTAAAAGTACATCTAAAATCAAGGAGCGGAATTACAATATCTCTATTGACCATCTTTGATGAACCTACTTTGATCAACCAATCTGTCTCTTCATTAAACACAACGGTCATATGAGCAGGAGTCTAAGCAATAACAATATTCTTACTCAACCTATAAAATGCTTCAAATAATTTCTGTCTGATCTATACAATATACCAGGTATGTAAATATGAAACCGGAATTTTTTTATAGAAAATACACGTTTATTGCATGAAAATGATAAAAAATATTTTATTCGAAGTATTGCCCATCGCTAGCTATACATTTTTTCCATCTGTCTGACAATTTGTGGATGCCACGCCAAAAAAATTGTTGCTCTTTTGAGCCAAACCAGTCATTTTCGTACATCTTCGTAAGAAGTGAAGCGCTGCTGAGCAAGTACGTGTCCTATCGATGCAAATAAATAATAATCAGACGGAGCCAAGTCTGGTGAGTAAGCCGCATGCGAAAGTATTTCCCAATCAAACGCCTCAATCGTTTCCTTGACCAGTTTTGCTGTGTGTGATGGTGCATTATCATGAAGCAAAATCACTTTGTGTTGCCTTTTTTGATATTCCGGTCGTTTTTCACGCAAAACTTGATTCAAATTGATCATTTGTTGTCGGTAGCGTTCAATATTAACGATTTCGCCAGGTTTTAGCAGCTCATAATAGATCACACCTTTCTGATCCCACCAAACACAGAGCATTGTCTTCCGTCCATAGCGATTTGGCCTTGCAGTCGATGTCGATGGTTCGCCTGGAGTTACCCATCTTTTACGCTTAGGATTCTCAAAATATATCCACTTTTCATCGCCAGTCACAATTCGATGGAGAAATGACTTTCTTTTGTACCTGGCGAGCAGCATTTCGCAAGTGGTTTTTCGGTTTTCCTGCTGTCTTTCATTCAGTTCATGTGGAACCCATTTTCCCATCTTCTGAATCTTTCCCATAGATTTCAAACGTATAGAGACGGCTTCTCGTGTCACATTCAATTGATCCGCGAGTTGTTGTTGAGTTTGAGCGTCATCCTCATCCAACAATGCTTGCAATTCGCTGTCTTCAAACTTTTTCGGTGGTTTTCCACGTTCTTCGTTTCTCACGTCAAAATCGCCATTTTTGAATTTTTTAAACCACTCAAAGCACTGTGATTTACCAAGAGCATACTCACCGTAAGCTTCGACAAGCATTCGATGCGATTCTGCAGCAGTTTTCTTCAAATGGTAACAGAAAATCAATGCTGTCCGCGAATCGTCTTTTCCAGGCATAAAATTCAACATGTTCAACGCTATTACAAACTATACTGTTGTATTAAACTTGTATTGTTGTGAGTTGAAAATCTTTGTCAGATGTCAGAACAAGGAAATGGCGTCAATGACGCGGTCTGACGGCAACTACATTGACAGCTATGGCCATCTATTGGTAAATTCCGGTTTCATATTTACATACCTGGTACATATTTTTATAAATATTTAAATGATTATTTTTAATAGCAGATTTATAATCCGTAAAAATGATAATATCGTTTTTAGTACAAATCATTTCATTGCAATGAGATTTGAATTTTAATATCTAAAACAAGTTTTAATAGCAAAAATTTCCGCAGTATACTACGATTCTTTAGGTAAACTAATAGAATATACTTTCTCATTATCCTCTACAACACACTAGCACCAGTCGAAATCGAATTCATGGATCTAGAGTTATTAATTTAAAAAATAATAGGATTGCTAATTATACCAGCCTTTTCAATAACACAGTTAATAAATTCATGATCATTAAGCTCTTCATCCTTACATTTACGGCCGGCTATATAATCCATTTACACTTTTTTAGATAAGGCCACATAGTCCGTATTTTAGATTTCAAATCTTCTATTCACACTCAACGACTTCTGAATACGTCTCACCAACTCCCATGCCTCCACCGTAATGCTCTTCTTAATATGAGGGAAACGAAATCGGTAAAAATTCTCCAAATCCATAAGCAATCCGATTTATCACACATCAATCTATCTATGCACAGCAGTTTTGCTGAGTAAATTTCTGGCTAGAAAACCAGCTCTGTCTCTAAGCATAATCTTCACTTCAGCTATTATAACGTTGTTGGGGGTGCTATTCCTATAATATATCTCAAGGCAGTCTTAATATCTCTAAATTTATTCTCTCCAAACTAAATCGAAAGGAGGATGCGCGAGGATAAAAAAACATACAGTCACAGTCTATAACCGATCTCACCAAGCTCTTATACAAGAGCATAGAAATATTAACTTCAATATCTCTAAACATATTGATATACTGTAGTCTTAAATACTCTGGCACCTTTCTCACCTGCTTTTAGTAACGCAACTTGGTATCCAACCAAATGCCAAGAAATCTCGGTGTCCTACAACAACAAATGTTTGTATCTTCAATATCAATAGACATATGATATTCATCCAAATCACCATGTTTAGAGAATTTTATTAACTCCGTCTTACTAGTGTTACGTCCTACAGACGCCACGATTATTTTCTTCGGCTCCACGTCGCGACTATGGTTGGCGTCTGCGAGACTCGAGCGGAGCCTTCTGATAACGGTCTGACAAAACTGAAAAGAGGGACCGGACAAGTTCCGCGAAAACTCGTAAACGCCAATCAACCCGGAAGGAATAACAACTTTAATGCAGGCCCGAAAAGTGACAAGATTACAAAAGACATTATAAATATACCGAAGTAACGCAATAGTATAAATCCAAGCATTGTCGTCCCAGATTGACCAACAATTTCATCTTAGGAAAACAGGCGCCACGTCACGCTTAAAAAATCATAAAACGCATGGATAACTTCCCACGGTAGCGTTATCTAAAATCAGACTCGCGACTAACAATGGCCCTGCACGTAAAACTAGATGTGCACGGTAACCATCTGTTTACCTAGCCATATTTTCCGCGAGGATAACAGAATTCGTCATCCGTCTGGAGCAATTTTGGCTCTTTAAAGAAAAACGTAAATCACTTCTTTTCGAAACTCCTCTAACGATGTATTTTAGATTAACAACGATAGGACGCTATAAAAATCGTAAATCTCGCGTGACATTGCAACTAACTATTGCATCCTAGACAAAGGGTACAACGCCCTTTTTTCAGAGTATCAATAGAGGTCCTGCGGAAGCGCAGAGCGTCAGTACAAAAGTCAAACTCACCCGGTTCACGTTAGTACAGTTCACGTCAGTGAAGAACCACATAAGTTCGCAAGTGCATTAAATCATTGTCGGGATCAGTTGCGGTCAGTGCGGAAATCAAAACTTACGAGAACCCGCGATAGTCATGCCAGTTCGCGGTTTTTACGCAAGTGCGAAGAGAAAAGGATAAATTGTGGGCACAATTGTCATTGCGATCACCCAGGCATACGCCTGCGACTGCTCTTTTGGTGCTCTCCGTGGACAGCGGACCTCCTCGTTCATTTCAACCGATAGCTACCCGAGATCTCGTGGATTTACCAGCTAACCAGTAAGTCGCCCCTGTCATACGGTTCATCCACATGTTTCCTCGCATGAAAACCAACATATACACACTTATATGCGTTTTTAATGAAATATATATATATTTTACCCTTCGGTTATAGTGCGCGCTAGTACGTCAATTAGAAAACGGGGATGATCTCCTTATGTCAGGAGGAAGAGGCGGAACCGTCCGCATGGCCAAGCCACAATCGTGCCGCCACAACCGACCGCTATCTTGAAGTCTCCTACTCACCAGTCTCAGATCGGACACAACCGTTAGACCTCACCTCTCCCCCTGTCTTCACCGAACCCGCCATCCAAGAAATCTTGAATTATTCCCCTCCTCTTCTCGAGAGACGATTCCCTCTCTCTCCTTCTCTCGAAGAAGGATTTCCTCTCCCTCCTCTTTTAAATCAGCTCCCAACTCCTTCTCAATCGAATCCCGAACCGATCGACTGGGATCGGCTATTTAGACTGTATTCGTCCCTCTCCAATGAAGGGGATAGAATAGTTACGATCTACATCCCATGCAACTCCACCTCTTACATCGTCCTGTACAAGCACCTCATCCCGATATGCTCCTGCATCACTTTCCTCGTCTCCAATACCCTTATTTCCTCGTCCCAATAACTTTATTTCCTTTTCTCACACACACACACACACACACACACACACACACACACACACGCACGCCTGCACGCACGCACGCCCGCCCACCCGTATGCACGCACGCACGCACGTACACACGCACGCACGCACGCACACACGCACGCACGCACGCACACCTCCATAACTAATTTCTTACTCAATCACATTACACAAAAATCGATTGTAATTACACGTACAAGGATAAGTTTTCTTATTTTTATGTAAAAAAAATATATGTATAAATATCTTATATAATCCTAATTTTCTATTTTTTATTAATAAATATAAGTCAGTTATATTTTCCTAGCTTTATTGGAATTACCTCTCGCACTGTTTTCCCTTTAAACACCTGAGATCGCATGAGGTCCAACCCCGGGACATTAAGTTCCTTGATCCAAAAAGTAGGACCGACGTTCGTACTGTCCCTCCGAACAGGTGTCATAGCGTCCCTTCGGGATGTTGACCCATATTCCGGAATCGAAAGGTGCGTGCAACTCATAGGTGTTCGCCTCTGTGCATATACCTGTGAGATTGAGTCTAACCGTCCTTCCATACCCTGTCCATTCTCCCTCATTGTCTCCTTCACCGAATTTCTAAGGGTTTGGACGTAACACTAGTTTGTAACTCCAGTCCAAGTGACCATAAATTCGCAACAACGATGTTGGCAGTATATTCAAAAATAACATTTCTCCTGTCTATCGACTCTCGTGACATATATAGCAATGTCATCTGCAAACTGAATTATTTGAGCTCCAACATGTAAACCACTCGTAATGCCATACGTATAAGACATATAAAACAGGACTCAATACAGCTTCCAGTCGTAAACTCTTAAATACAATACATGTCTGTAAATTTTTTCCTTATTGTTGACTAAAAACTCTGTATCTCGTCTAAATCCGGATCTACAATAGATGTTTTAAGCTGGCGTCCCTTGGAGCGGAAATTTACAGCGGAACGGAACAGCGGAATCATAATTCTGCAGTCATTACTCTGCTTTCTTTTCTGCGATTGTAATTGGTCTCGCTGTTCCGTTCCGCTGTAAATTTCCATTCATGGGACGCCGGTCTTAAGGCTTGAGGCGTAAGGAATTGATTAATTACAGTCGAATGCAAGGAGAATAATTGACTATAATTCGTCCATTTCTAGCTTAAAGCTTAAAAATCTATTGTAGATTCGGGCTAAAGCCATTTCATAATAAAATGAATAATCCTGTGAGGGCAATTTTTTGACATTGAAATCTTGATCATAATGTCATATCTAACAATATCATATGATACAGATACGTCCAAGAAAGCTGTCAAGGTATATTCATTCTTCATTGCCAATCCTAATATCAGTAGTAATCTTAAAAAGATTATCTGCGCATAATCTACCTCTTCTAAAACCGTATTGATCCAAATAAAAAAAATTATTGTTTTCTGTAACGTCCGGCTATCAGAATTTCCAATCGAGACGCCGTAACTATGGCAACCGGCAAGTACCGACAATGCAGTAGCGAACGTGAGTAGAGCGTTACACTTGGGATTCACGTGTTCAGTGCGTGAATAACAACTAATTTCCGAATTTTGTTATTAAACAAACGAACACTACTTACATCGCAAAACAGCGCTCATTAATTAATTTGTCATCGATTATACAGCGATATGATCAGTAGACTGCTGACACGAAAATCAATCGAGATCACCACAAAAGAAGTTGTCACAAAAATCAAATGATATCACCAACACTCTCAAGCTTAGTTACACAAGAGCAGAACCCTTAAAGGGAAAAACTAGCAGTAAACGCGATGACAGGCATAATAATCGGTAGCAAAAGAAAGCGTGAAATAAGCCGAGCACTACCACTAAATTCTCGCGTAGCAATCGTATACGCGGGAACACGTACATAAAAACTGATTCGCAATGAGCAACTGCAGGCGCAGATAAGGCATAACTATGCACTCTCACCTATAGAATGGCGCATAGGAATTCGCCCCATGCGCCGCCTATTAAAATCTCGGCATAATAAATCACGGCATAATACTAAAAAATCACTCATCTTACCGCGAGACGCTACCACCTTGTTGTATAATATATAAAGTGTGCCGACGAGGCCTGTATGCTGATTATTTTCGCTTATATCTCCTCTAATAAGAATAAAACGTAAAGCGAGTGTCAATAAAGCATTAATTGGAGTGTAAAGGAAGTGTAAGGAGGGAGTAACAGAAACGTAAAAAAAACCCGTAAGAAGCGAAAATTAAAACATATGTGGTAAAAGAAGCGTCACTAAACATTAAAGAAACATAAATAAAAATATAGATAAGTTCTTCGGCAAGCACAAGTAGAATGTTCGTTGAATGTAAATGAGTGTGATTAGGCAGTCTAGAGAACGTAAACGGAGCATCGTCGAGTTCTTAGAAAAACGTGAATGAAATATAATCGAGGTTCTTAGTAAACAAATGATATTTTACAATATATTTCATTTATTCGATAAATATCTAAAAAAAGTGCTATGCTTTCTTCTTGGAGCCTTAAGGGCTCACTTCAAAGAATTATTTCATTAGAATACAATTGAAAAATCTTTCAATGCTACATTTTTTATCCTAATCTGTGTTTTTTAAATTCAAGAAGTTAGTTTTCGCTAAGTCCCCCTGGTGGCGGTGCCGCGTACTACTCAACGACGCTTCGTTTATGTTCGCTGTATAGTTCAATGACGCATTGTTTTAAAATAAATTTTTTTATCTCTATATCGTAGCGTACACAAAGCGTATTTGAATGCTCCGTGTACTTTTTGCCGAACGAGGCACAGACGATATACTAATGAATGAAGTGTTTAGGAAGTGTATCAGTATACTCCATGCATTCTTTGTGGAGTGTTTAGGAACGTATGAGAAACGTTAATGAAAAAAGAAATTTAAAACGTGTGAGAAATGTGATAGATGTGTTTCGGGCACTTTACGGAACGTTTGGTGAGAGTTCGTGGAGCGTGTATGAATATTCAAAAACACTAAGAGCCAATGGAAAGTCAATGAAATATAAAAGTAAAAAGCATTAAAATTCTTTGTTTATACTTTGACGCTTTGACAAGCTTTACATTTTCATTAGGGTCAGACTAGATGTTCGCGGTAGTCTTAAGGTAGCCGAAATTCCTTGCGAACTAGGAATATTTGCTGACGGGTTGACAACGATCGCGATTTACTTATAAAATTTACATGCGATCTTAATCACGTGGCTAAGTCCAACTCCGCGTCGAGATTTAGAAATATTATAGTCTCTTCTCTACATTCGTACTTATAAAATTTTCTTTGTCATGAGTTACTTTACTTCGAAATCTTTGCCTATTAGGCTTATCATCATTTGATGACATAAATTGTTTCGTGAAACAATAGTTAATAATTATATATTAATTATTTGTAATGCGCAAAATAATAAAAGAACCGTTTGCAACTTAACTATTTTTATAGTAAAATTTCTGCAATTAGGATTCAGAGTTGAAATTAAAAATAAAATTCATGTGAATAAAGCTACTTAGAGTTAATTATTTATCATCACCAAGTTATTTTCTGAACTAAAAATTATCGCAACCCTACGGCGACCGAAGGTTAGAATAGAAAAAAGGTTACGTAATTCCCAGTGCATTGCGCGCCTTATACAAAGCGTTTTTTGCCTTCTTTCTTTCTATCTGGAGCACATTTTTCAGAGCCGCTCCCGATCAACTTCCATTCTTTCCTGTCAAGCGTGACCCGCGCCAAGTGAACGCGCGTCTTAAAGAACAAGTATTCTACTCTCACTTCTTCAAGAAAAAGGGCTGCACGCTCTTGGTGCTGGCTTTCCCTGCACCCATTCCCGTACCTATCCCAGAGTAGGGATATTAGCCTCTTTTTCTCGCGAGAACTAATCGCTAGCCTTATGTACCGTTAGATGGGCCATTCACGACAAGGTGACTGGCGGGAGCAATTACGGAGGGTGATCAAAGCGTATAGCATGGGAAGTTCGATTTCGCAATTTTCGGAGCTAGGACCAGCGAATTCCAGGCACATATAAGTACATACAGTATGGACACTGAAACTTTTTATGTGGTCTCCAATTTTTAGTGCGCATGCGTCGATTTCTAATCAGGAATGTGGCTGCCTTCAGCAAGTTGAAATTGCAGGTTAGATTAGGTTAGCTGGATCTGCTTCCCATAAAATATAATTAACCCTTTCGCCTACAATATTGTGTGAGACGTGATAAGGAAATCGGGCCAAATATGAGTATCACGGGTGAGAGCCGTAGTCGTTCGTACAAAGCTTAATTTTTTTTTAATTTATAAGAGAAAAGTATGGCAAAGGGTTATTAAAATTAAGTTTTACTAAAAAATTAAATCAAATTTTTTTCGAAGATGCTATATTGTGTAGACTATTATATTTGTATACGATAAAGTATTCTCGTAATAAAGTATGTGTGTGTGTGTGTGTGTGTGTGTGTGTGTGTGTGTGTGTGTGTGTGTGTGTGTGTGTGTGTGTACATATATACACACACACACATATATACGCGCGTGCGTGCATGCGTGCGTGCGTGCGTGCGTGCGAGCGTGCGTGCGTGCGTGTGTGTGTGTGTATGTATATTATTAAATTACAACTTCACATTTAATTACAATTTTCATATAGTATTTAATCAATTATTATTTTTAATTTACTTATTACTGTTTAATATTATTATTATTATTAATGTGAATATTATTTTTATGTAATAAGTNCTAAATAGAGTGTCTGCGATTGTCTTACAGCTAATGTGAGAAAATACAGAGTGCGTCACCAAAATCCGGACAAATCGAAAAATTTCTTTAAACAAAATGTTTTTAATGAAAAATTAAATATTACAAAAAATCCTTTTACATGGCACTTGGGGGATCCCTGTAGAGCACAATTATTCGATATATCTCCCATTAGCTTAAATGACGGGCTCTATTCTCAATCTAAAGCGTTCGCACGCACGCTGTAATATAGCGAATGTGCTGACGAATGCTGCCTCAACAGCGGTCCTTAATGTCGTCACATTGGAATGCTGAAACTTCTTTGTGACCCTTTCAACTACACTCCATACATAGTAGTCCAAGGGATTTAAATCTTCGCGAATCCTTCAATGATCATGCTCTTCGATTATACTCCGCACTTAGTTTCAACATCGCGGCCGTTGTTGGGAGGCCAGAATGAGAGCTGAGGCGAGCAACCTCGGCTTGTCCTGACAGCCTCAGAGAGCATCTGTCGTATCTTTAATGTGTACGATTTGTATCGAAGATCCTCCTCGGCAATTCGACGCATTGTTGGCTCACTTACATCAATAATCAATGCTAATTTTCGCAACAATTGCCCTAGGTCATCCGAAATCAGCGCTCGAACTCTTTCAATGACTGCGGGGGTCCTCGCGGTGCGTTCTTTCGAGTGACTCTTCTTTGCTGGTATACTGGAACTTTTGTTGAATTGTTCTAAAGCCGTATATTTTGCCACAATGTCATAAACGGTTGATCTCAAGTATCCAAAAAACTGAATTATTTCCGTTGCTGAACGCCCAGCGCGAATCCTTCCCTAATCATGGTTTCTTCGATTATACTCCGCACTTAGTTTCAACATCGTGGCTATTTTGAGAATGTCTGTTTACTAGAAGCATCAGGCTTTCTCGCTAACAACAACCTCTGACGGAAGCACAATATAGTGGAAAATTTTAATTGAAATTTGTCCGAATTTGGGTGACGCACCCTGTATATTCGTTATAAACAATTTTCATGACACGACTGAATTATGGTAATAATTCCTTTTTTTTTTAGAAAAATCATTCTATAGCTTTACAAAAACTCAAATTTATAAGTGCCTTTCCAACCCACAACATGGCGAGTCATGTATTGTAACCTGGGACAGTATATCAATGCCGACGCTCAGTGTCCATACTGTACTTATACTGTGCCCCAGGTCTCTCCCACTCCCCCTTCACCTTCGCCACCAAGGCAACTACTTTCCTCCATTCCGAGGTGCGTTCCGCGGAAGGTACCAAGATTCCTCCGGATATGTCCAAGCCACCTACCCGGATTCTCACCCGATGAAGATCACTGGGAGGCCACGAATAGTCAGGATCGAGCCCTGAAAATAAAAATAAAAATTATATGAATAAAGACAACGTGTCTCTTATTTCTTATTTCTAACTTTCCCTGGCCTTCCCGAATAGACTCTATATGATAAGTATTACCGCTTTGGCGAGAGCGACATTGTTGCCCTAGCGGCATTGTTGAGGCGCGCTTTCTGATAGAATCCCAAAAGGACCACGGAGGTTCCGTACCCAGATAGTAAACCAAGATGTTTGAAAGCAAATGCTGTGCCTACAATTTTCAAACATATGGATGCTCTGCAACAGATGCATATAATGAAATATTTTAGAATAAAAAAAATGAATATTTGAATGTGATACAAGCAGATGTACTAATGTGTGTGTTGACATTATTTATTAATAATTAAAAATTTTATTAAAAGTTTTAGAAACTCGAAAAAGTCTTTCCTTAATTATGTTACTTTTTATAACTTAATCACATATAAGAATTTGGAGAAATTCTATCACAATTGTTTGTTCATTTATTACAACTTCTGATTGATATTTATTTTATTAATGTATTTATAGACATTTCTGCAATAATAACTTGATTATATTTATTTTAAGACATTTATTTATTTTATTAAGTATAAAATATCAGAAATTAAATACAATTTCTAAAATTGCACATTAAATTCGTGTATCAAGATATTGTAATGTTAATATTTATAATAAATAGGTGCATCTGAAACTTTCCTGGGAACTGAAGGTGCAATCGAGTCATGAAATAGATTTTAAGATGAATAAAGCCAGCAATGACATACATGATGCAACAGATATGTGTAATGAAACTGATTATGATGATTGCAAAAATGATGATTTACAAATAATAAAATAATAAAATAGGATGTAATAATGATTATGTGTTAACATTCATAAATATCAATAAGAAGTAGATTGTAAAAAGAAATTATTTATAAATGCTATCATATTTTTAAGTTTACTACTTCATCGCATGTCAGAAAGATCTTGTTTGTCACTTATATTTTGAATCAATATCAATATTTTTATCAATATCAAAATTTGATGTTAAGTTATATTATATTTAGTAATATTGTATCAATAATTGCAAATCTTTATGAAGGATAATAGCACTTAAAATTTGTTAGCATATGCACAAAATGTGCATTGATATATTATAATAAATTATCTTGTTTATTAGTGATATAATTGAAGACTCCCAAGAACCTGTATTAAATTCGGATAACGAAAACACATTAAGCACGACATATTTAACGTTTGATCGTTGCAACTGCACTACATCACAGAATTAGGAAAAGCTGCTAAAAAGAAGTGAACAGTTGAGGATTAAAATGAGAAAAAAATTTGTAACTATGAAGAAGGAACTAAAGCATTAAAAAAATGCGTTTTAATAAAGATCTGTCAAAGATTTTTGGTAAAAATCAGATGAAATTGCTTCTTTATGACTATAAGAGAATGCCGTATTGGTCTAACGAAACTCTAGTAAAAGTTTATTCATTGAAGTTTGCATGTGGTACGATGGGGTACAATGAACTGTTACGCCAAAATTTTCCTTTAGTATTAGAACTTTAAGGAGGAAATTGGAAAATTTTAAATTTAATAGTGGGATAAGTAAAGAAATTTTTTTATTTTTAAAGATTAAAGTTTTTCAATTTAAAAACCGAACAGATAAATATTGTGTGTTAGTGCTGGATGAAATGTCTATTACTCCGGGAAAATTTACGACCATAGTTCCGGTACTGAGTATGGATATATTACTATATCAGAGAAAGAACAAAAGAATACTGCAACTTATGCATTGTGTTTCATGTTAGCTGGATTAACTAGTAGATGGAAGTAGACAGTGGTATATTACTATACAGGAACGACGATCCCAGGAGATGTTTTGAAATTAATAATAACCAAAATTATTTCAAAGGCGGAAAATATTGGCTTATCAGTTCAAGCTTATTTCAGATATGGGTATTAACAATAAATCCATGTGGAAGGAATTCAGCATAAAAATATCGCGAATACAAATTAATCATTATTGCCAACATATTTGCGATGCAAATCGCAAATTATACTTTTGTTCGAATGTTCCGCATGCATTAAGAAATATTGTTCGTGGTCTTCTGCTGAATAAAGTGTTCAAAATACCTCAATACTTCGTTGACAAATATAATCTGCCAACTTGTGACGTTAGGGCTTTATACTTGTCTGATGTAATAAAAGAAGATGAAAATTGATATAAAATTATTGGGAGTACAAATTAATTCGGTCCGTTTTTGTGTGTTCAAAAATGCATTTATTTCAAAACAAAATGAATGAAGATTAATTAAAGTATTGTCCATCGCTGGCTACTACTTTTTCCCATCTCTCAGGCAATTTTCGAATTCCATCTCGAAAAAATGACTCGTCTTTGGAGGCGATCCAATTTTGGAGCCAATTTTCGATTTCTGCGAAAGAAGTGAACCGGTGACTTGCCAAATCGTGCTGCATCCTTCGGAACAACCAGAAAGAGCAATGTCTGGAGAATACGGTGGGTGCGGTAAAACATCCCATTTGAGCGTTTCCAAATATTTTTTTACGACTTTTGTGACATGAGGCCGTTGTCATGAAGAAAAATAACTTTATCATGTCTTTGTTCGTATTCCGGCCGTTTTTCTCGCAATGCACGGCTCAAACGAATCAATTGTAGCCGATACCGATCGCCCGTAATGGAATCACCAGGTTTCAGCAGCTCATAGTAAACAACACCCTTTTGGTCCCACCAGATACAGAGCATGATCTTCTAATCATGAATGTTCGGCTTTGGTGTTGATGTTGAGGTCGATGGCAACGATTGACCGGGCTTAGCGTAGTATTTTTTCTTCTTGGGGTTGTCGTAGAATATCCACTTCTCATCTCCAGTCACAATCTGATGCAAAAAATCTTTTCTTTGTTGTCTTTAAATCAACTGTTCGCAAGTGAAAAATCGCCTTTCAACGTCTCTCGGTTTCAGTTCATAAGGCACCCAATTTCCTTGTTTTTGAATTATTCCCATGGCTCTCAATCGTGCAAAAACGGCTTGTTGAGTTACTCCCAATGATTCTGCAAGCTCCTCTTGCGTTTGACTCTGATCTTCTTCGAGTAATGCCTCTAATTCTTTGTCTTCGAATTTTTTTGGCTGTCCAGAGCGAGGCTTGTCTTCAACGCTGAAATCTCCATCCTTGAAACGTCGAAACCATTCCCTACATGATTTATCAGTTGGAGCAGTGTCACCATAAACTTCGACAAGCATTCGATGGGCTTCAGCTGCACTTTTCTTCCAATTAAAGCAGAAAATTAGAATCTCCCGCAAATACTGCTTGGTTAACACAAAATTCGACATTTCAAACACAGTAAAAATCAAGGTTTTTGTATGAAACTCAAAGCGATATAAACTGAATATTATTAGCAGATGTCCAACCTCTCTGAAAACGCCAAAATCAGCTGTCACTATGAACTATTCACAACAGCCGGAGCCATCTTTTGGAAAACGGACCGAACTAATTTACTTCCAATAGTTCCAAAAGTTAAGAAAGATTACGTAGAGGAAAATAAGTTTCATTTTCAAAAAATGAAAGTATCTTACGCTATAATATTACGAGCAATGAAGTTAGTTCGGCATTGCGATTTTTATGTAATGACAATCCAAATGATGAACATCAAAGTACCGCATGGTTTATTTCGGTTGTGCGGCAATGGTTTGATTTAATGTCTAACCGAAAGTTATCATTGGCTTTAAGTAAATTAAAAAATGAAAAATTCAAAAAAGTTATAGATTTTCTTAACGAAGTAATAATATCATTCAGATACTTAATTGTAGGAGATAAAGGTCATTGGAAACCGTTCCAAAGTGCTGTAATTTTATCAACCATGACTATAATTGATTTATCACAATATCTTATAAATGAGTGTGACTTTCTATTTCTTTTAACATCGCGTTTAACTCAAGATTGCCTAGAAAATCTATTTTCTACTGTCAGAAGAAAAAACCAGAAGTAATTCCAAATGCTGTTCAATTTAAGAATAATTTAAAATTAATTACTATTTCTCAATATATGAAAGATATTAAAAACAGTAATTACCAAGATGACCGAGATCTTTCAGAATTTTTAAATGTCATACAAAACTGTACTTCTAGTACTCACGACACAATCCGACCAGCAATTCGCACAGAGATTTACAATTACTGCAAAACATGCACTATTACTTTAAACAATATAGATATAAACAAATTGCACTATATAGCTGGTTATTTAACAATGAATATTTTCAAAAACGAAAATACTTGCAAAGCATGTATATTTGTAACAGGAAATAAAAATGCAAATTTTTATTACTATAATACATTAACGCGCATTAGAGCTCGTCAAAATAATATCTTATTTTTTATTAATGCAACAAAATTACGTTTTTTCATTCAAATCGAGACAAAATTTCGAATATTTTAAGAATATATAAACAATCACAAAGAAAGCATCAATTTAAAGAAACTTTATGGAAATCTGCCAAGATATTCACTCTTCTACCTTGTCACAATTTGAAAACTAAAATTATTTCACGATGCTATACATTATGTATGAGATTATCATCTAAAAAAATGCCTGTGACAAAAAATATAATTTATTCTAATAAGAGCATGACAATGCATCATTGTATGTTGTGATTTAAACATTTTAATTTATAATAAATGTTTATTTTTAATAGTTTTTATAAAATTTATAATAATTTTTATTTGAAAGTTTATATAAATTTATAATAAATTTATTTAATATATATTATTT
>JAANIB010003357.1:792332-809260 GCA_017607565.1 Acromyrmex heyeri | reverse complement strand
TTGTGTTTCTCTTTTTTATTTTTTCTTTAATTATAATTTTTAATTATAGTCACTAAGAGTAAGAAACTAAATTATGTATTGTGTTTCAGGTGGTACAATCATCACTTAGAAGTGATTTCATCAATATCGATTAGAAGAAATTGATTAAAACACGTATACATACAAAGCGTAAAACTTCTTTATTTTATCAAACGCGCTTACATGTTTCGGCTCATTTTTGAGCCTTCCTCAGAGACAACAAAAATTAACATATAAAAGTTATCCTATCATGGTAAGTTCCTTTACCTCGAGACTGCTAGAAATTAAACTCAAAAAAAGTGAAAAAAAAAAGAAAAAGAAAAATGAAAAAAGCAAGAAAATATTAAGGTAATATCGATTAGTTTAATAATTTTCAAATAATTTTCTTATTTAATATATTGAATAAAAGGTAACATTCTTTATTTTATTTAATATATTGAAAAAAATTATTATTATTGACGTACGAAGATTTTTAATTTGGACATTAATTATTGTAATTTTATATCACTTTGATTCTCTACATTAGCGTACTTTACAATATACATTTTTCGATTGCGTCAATTTGTTACTGAAGATAACCGAAACATCTAATTTGTTAGTAAAGTTCATTTTTTACACATGTATAATCTGTGTCGGCTTGTATATTGATATGATTCTAATTATTTTATTATTATTATTATTATGAACATATTGAACTATTCCTTATTCTCTATTTCCTATTCCCTACTTCAGCTACTAATTCCTTTTATTGTGTCTTTAAATTCCTTTTATTATGTTTAAGCCTTAATATTTGCAACTGCTAGATCTTGGTAAATTATTGCAATTATTCTCATTTGTATACCTTTTAAAAATTGTAATTGAATAATACAAGATTTATAAGAAGAATTTAATAAACAGGATTAATTGCAGCATAATCTTGTATAAATTCTCGGAGAAATAAATTTAATTGTTTTCTATTTCCACACTAAAATATTAGGTAATTTTCATTTGTGACGTCATAACTCAGTTGAATGCGCATTCCTTTTTCATTCTGGCAATTCAATTGAATTTTTGTCAACAATCTGCACAAACTCGAGATCGTGTGTTTTATCAAGTCTTCTTAACTCACATTAAATATGAGGTTAGAAATCTGTGTTATTATGCGATAAGTTTTCATCAAAATAAACAAGTAGTAAAGTCATTATTTGAATTTACAATATTCATATCACTTCAGATTTAGTATCACTGTAAATGGAAAACAACTTTTATATTCGAATTTAATATGTTTGCACGTTTTTGTCAATTTTATCTATTTTATCCACAATTCTATTACTAATTTACGAAAAATAAACTTTTTCTAATAATTATTCATTATAACTTTGATATAACAAAGTTATAATGAACAAATAGTGTTACGTATCGAAATTGATATATTGGCGCGCATTTCAAGATCTCGTGATTTCACAACATCATGCCGGACTTTGGCCGATCTCTCCTTTCAGTATTTTTAGGCCGCTCCCCCTTCGACTCCGGACGTAACATTTCAATCCACCAGATAAACCGTTCATTAACCATTCTCTCCATAAGCTTACCTATACAAGAGGAAAATGCGATAGGTCTAACCTTTTCTTTGTTTGGTTTATCAATAAAAAGCACTTGATACTTATGCCAATTTTCGGTAGACAACCAGATGTCCAAATTAAATTGAAAAGAGACCTCCCTAACGTTGGCGGACAAACATTTGAGCATACGATAATCAACGCCATCTCTATCAGGAACACTGATTTTTCGATTCATATCTAAAGTTCTATCCAATTCTTCTAGGTCAAAGTTCCTTTCCAATGGCAAATCAGTGATAACATCAGAAACTGAAGCAAGATCTAAAATCGGTACAAGGACCCAAGAAGGAAATAGCTTGTCAATCCCCATCAAAATAGCATCATGTCTATTCAAATTCTGCTAAGTGTTCCAATTGATCCTCTTCCTAGAGTTCTCAAAGGTCCTCATAACATTCCATACATATTTCAATCCATTGAACATGTTAATACCAGTGCAGAAGCGATAAAAACTATCCTTCTTTTTTTTGTTAATAACCTTATGGGCGATAGTTCTTACCACCTTATACTGAATAGAGAAATAACTATCTTTATTTTTAATATAATCCTTAAGACAAGACTTTCTATTATTAATTACAATTTTACATTCCTCATTCCATCAAGAAACCTGATGTTTATTGGTTCTGTTAACAGGTCTCGGCGATTTCCACATCATGACTCCGATCTGAAAGTCGATTATCCGATAAAGAGAAAAATAATTTAAATTCCATCATTTTATCGGATATAAAAAGAGCTGCACCTTTCAGAAATTTAATAAAAATATTGTCTTCAAAATCTTCATACTGTACTATACATCATAGATATTTCCTTTTCTAATTCGAAAACTACAGCCAGTATCTCAAAATAAGAATTTTTTATTCCCTTTGATCCATTCTCCGCCCCCAATGTGGCCTCGACCCATCTTAAGAGACATACAGGTTGGCATGTATATACAGGGTGGCATGAATATACGGCCCCACTCGTCCCGAGCAGGTGGACTAAACTGAGTAGAAAAGTCCTCTATCATTTTGTAATGCTCGCGATAATTAACGAGATATTAACGTTTAAAGATAGGCGAATACGTGCGTCCGCTCGACTTACTATTGTCAAAGATACGGCCCACCGAGCGCACAGCGCGCGGGCCGCGAGGAGCGGGAATGACCTAGCAGGCGCGCCGCGCCGTTTGAGCTTAGATGCTCGCGACGGTAAGCCCCGTTCCTCGCGGGCCGCGCGCTCGGTGGTAGAGGACTTTTCTACTCAGTTTAGTCCACTCCACCTGCTCGGAACGAGTGGGGCCGTATATTCATGCCACTCTGTATATAAAAGACTGACTTTTCTTATGTATTTGCGTTAATTATTTGCTTTAATTTGTTTATATCTTTCATGTATCAACGCAACATTCGTGTACGTACAATTCGAAAATGTACTCGTCACAAGAAAAAAGATATCGTACACACTGAAAATATAAAAAAATTCGATAAAAGTGCGATTAATTTTCGAAAACAGTAGAATATAAAGTGCGGTGAAGATGAATACTGTATAGGTGTGATTTTAATCGTTGAAGGTAAGTGCTTCATTTTCTGCATCAATTTTATAATACAGCAATTTTAGATTTATTTTGTTTTCAAAATGACTGCAAAAAAAAGGAAAATGAAAATCATATGCACGTGATCAAATGAACGAAACATATGATATGTATTTACATTCCGCTATGCTAATTAATCTGCACTGCTTCTGATATATGACACTTGAACTCAATCATTACAAAATGTATTTTAAATGTTTTTGTTTTAATTATTTGTTATGAATAATAAATATTAATTTGTATAACTCATTTTAAAAGTAATGTGTTTCTAGCGCTAATTAAAAGTTTATTTATCATTTATTATTCATTTACAAATAATGATTTATAAAATATTTTCTCTGTTTGAACTTATAAACGTTTTTTTTAATGACATGTTCATTGCATAACAGTACTTTTTATCACATTGCGAGAAAACAATTGCGTATAATGTTTGTAAGATAAATAAAACTATATTTTCTGAACTTGTATTGTAGAAACTAAAGAAAAAGTAATAGAACAAATAAATTGACGAATGAGCGCACCGCCTAAAAATTTGGTGCAATCGACGTCAGACTTAACTCTAACTGATAGTGAGGTAGATGTCCGCGTAGGTAACGACAATAAAAAGGTCTGTAAAATTATATATTTACACTTCATTGCTACTCTTACCTAGACAGCATATTTATAATAAATATTTATTACTATTCCGAATATTGATCATACGAGTAATATTTTAAGAATCGAGAAAGAAAAGACTATGAGCTGCAGAAATGTTTTTTATTTCCACATTCTTCTAGAAGAAATACAAAATGAATATATATGAAATATATTTTACTTTTACTTGTACAAAATAAATTGAAATAATGTTCAATCATCATCTGATGAGTTTTGTAAGATTTTTTAACATGAATATGTTGAATGAAAACACATTGTCGTACCATTTTCGTTCTCTGATAAAAATCTCAATAATTTTAAATCATTTATGTCTTTTTTCCATAGATTATGTCATTTTCGTCATCATAGGACAATCGAAACACGTTCACATTTAACATTACTTTATATATTGTATTACTATATATATTCATATAAATGAATTAATTTCAGAAATGATAATTGCGTGCTGATATGGTTGTCGGACTTTCGCAATTTGAAGTATTAATAATCCCCCCAAATTTCCCAAATTAATCTTAACGTTCATATTTAACTAATATAAGTAATTTCAATTCCTTGTTTATTTGCGCTAATCTCCGGAAAAAGGATACCTAAATAGAATTGTGCCTTTAATCCGCCAATTAATTCTTCTTTCTAATTTATTTAATGTATTTTTATTAGATTAGCAATGATGAAGAAATTTACAATGCAATGAAGAAGCGCATAAAAAACGCACAAGAAAAGAGCAGTGATAAAAAAAAGTGAAAACAATCCATATATCGAATATAAATATATCGAAAGACGATGACAGAGAGCAAAGAAATGTGATTGTCAAACAGGATGCGTTGGATAATATATCAATAGGTTTCAGGACAGAAATTTGTTTAACGACATAATTTTCATCAAATGTTGATACTTATATATAAGTGTACTATTTTCCTTTTAGAGCCTGAAAGAAAAAGTGTTTAAAAAAAGAAAATGATGAAAAGACACGAATAATATTAAAATTAAAGCAAGAAAATGAAGACAATAAATTGCATATTAAATCGTTAACAGAATTAAATGTGGCCTTATAACGGGAAGTAATAGGATATTTCAATGAATTCAAAGGTGCGTGTAAAACGTTATAGTTATACAGGGTATTTTCTCTAATTTGATCGTTTAAAACGGCACCCGTGAAGATGGCACATTTCCAGTGGGATACATCAGAATTCGTGATGATTCGGTAATTAAAATAACAAATCATTAACTGCGATTGCGTATTTATTGTATTTGAATATGTACCGATATTCATGGAACGGAAGTAAGCTTGTTTTTAATGACATTACAGTTACAAGTTATTTTTTAAAAAAAAGTAACTTAACTAGCTTGCTTTTTTGAAATATTTCAGTTTGTCGCGTATTTTATAGATTTCAGAATTATGAAATTGTTTTTAAGAAAGAACTAAAAAATAAACAAAGAAGTAACGAATAATTACTTTTTAAGTAATTATTCATTACTTCTTTGTTTATTTTTTCGAGCGGAAATTCAGTCAACGCGAATGTTCAAGTAACAGATTACAATTCTTTATTTGAACAATTCACAAGGTTGATGATTTCACAAAAAAATGTAATAAATTTTAAAGTTGATGATTTCACAATACAGTAAAGATAAATTCGGATGGAAATCAACGTTTCTTTCTTACAGGCGAATACCCTTTCGGATCTCTATAACGAGTCGACCGCGGCGGTTTTCTTTAGGCGGAGCGTTTTAGAGGCGATTGATCTAAATAGCGGAGCGTGCGTACTAAGAGACTAACTGCGACTAAGAGAGCGATCATCGCTCGATTCGGCCTTTTATCGACTTGATTGAACAAAGGCTCTTTTTGTCAATCGCCTATGAGATTCCCCAAAATTATAATATAAATTTTTGAGGTGACCTCATGATTCAGGCCGTGATTGGCCGTAATTTTTAACGATAGCCAAACGGTACATTATTGCCATGCGCAATCACAAAATCAACAACTATGATTGGGGCGTGAGCGAATTACGCTTTTCGCGTCGCGCGAGCACGCATGCGCTATGATCAACCAGAATTATAATTGCCGTTTTTAACAATTGATTTTTTGTGTATGTACAACATGCGGTTTGATTACAATCTTGGCTTTCACAAAGGAAGGTGATCGTCAAGTTTATTTGGAAGCTTCTAGAACAATATAGAGTTTTAAACAATATACAGTTTCTAGATGTTTCTAAACTACATGCCGTACATATATTTATTCCATAAAATCGGCTTTATGGATACTAATCTCGAACAAGTTTTTTTTTTCAATGTAGATTTATCTTGGAATAAGAAATGTATAGGTGCCCAAAGCATCATACAATGCCGTGGTGAATTCAGCTCGGTCTGACTTTATGGTTGTAAAAAACATGGCTCTTGTTGTGTTCGGACAAGAGATTTTGAAAAATACCAGCGTTACAAGAGAAAGAATACAAAGCAATAGCAAAAAGAATAAAGAAAAAAGACTTAAACTGGGTGCAATAAAACTTCTAGCCATAAAAGGTATAGGATAACTCCAGTATATGTATATGCCGCATCTAACAAAAATTTAATTTATCAAGTATTGTTTATTATGTTTAAGATAAACGAACTATATCGAACTATAACTTCTGCAACGTAAATCTCAAACCGGCGTATTTGTCAGAGTTATCCTATGAGGAGCAAACTTTCAAAATGCGTTTTTGTCAAAAATTTATAATTTTCAGGAAATGAGAAAGAAAGAAATTACGAACACAAGGAAGCTACGAACTTTACAGAAAATAATAATGTCAATCAGTAGGATGTGAAACTTAAACAAATACTAAACAATTGCTAAAAGATAAACAAATGCATTTTGTCTTTAGTTAAAAAACATAATGCACTTCGAAATGTCTATGTTTTTTTCAACATATAAATTAAATGTGTTATGAAAAAATGCTTTCTGAACATTTCAGAGTAACTTATAATATGAGTCTTCCAACACTGAATACTACGCCACCCCTAATTACAAAAATTAAATTTTGGACAAAACGCATTTTGAAAGTTTGCTCTTTATATATGTATTTTAATTTGAAGTTATTAAGAAAATTAATGTGCGAAAGATCATAATCGCAATAAACGAGAATGGATTGAAATGAATTAAAAATTGTAATTCACTCTAATTTATCCGAATTTGCGCATTAGAGCTCGGAGCTGGATTGAAATGAATCGAAATAAATTGATATTTAAGGTATAAATTTATGTTCGTAAATTTTCTGTTCATGAAATGGATAGAAAATAAACAACAAATTAAAAATAAAATCCTGTAAATATTTTTTTTATTTTAATGGGAAATTTATTATAATATTAATATACGTATGTATATGTATAGAATAACATTTATAATTCTTTCTTTATAAATAGAATAGTATTTTTATATTCATTTCTTTATAATTTTTTGTAATATTATTTGGATATTTACCGTCACTGGTTGGCCAATACTAAAAAACTTGATGAGCGATTGAGTGTGAAATAAGAAACGTTGGCTTACACCTTAGCCGAAAAATAGTCGACATGAACCGACTTAAAAAGCAGCATTAGATGATAAAATTTTCTTTCTTCAATCAAAACAATTGTGCTATTTTGATAAATATTGATACTAGTTGATTTCTTTTTTAAAGTACTTCGATTACGGATTTGTTAATGAAGAATGACTTCTTCCCAGAGAACACGCATATCTGAAAGATATTTTGACGTAAACTTATTAGCAGGGATATGATAGTATTCTAACTATACAATTATGCGAAGATCCGGAAATGTGTTGACAAAAGGAAAAATACAAAGCAACAGTTCGAATTACCTGATAAATCGGTACATGAATGATATCATACTCAATATTACATTTTCAACAATCTATTATTTGTCACAATTATAGAAGATATGTATTAAATATTATATCATTCATCGAGTTATCAGGTAATTCTAACTTCTGCTCTACACATATATACTTCCTCTTGTTATCGCGTTTCCGTAAGTATTATTTTATTTTTTAGACAAATGTCTAAAGCAAGTCTTAAGGATAATTTTGTAAAACGTTATAAAGGACAAGTCTATAAGACATTATAAGGATAATGTCTTTAGGGTGTTATAAACAATACGCATAAGACATCTTAAAAACGTCATATAGACGTCATTCTGATACTTCCAAAAAATGTCTCATAAATTTTTAAGATGTCTTATAAGACGTTTCAATGTTCTCTGGGTTATTTCTAAAGATTATATTATACTATATACGAGTATGTAAATAGTAACATACGAGCAATAACATAAAAATGTTGACTCAATTTTCGCATTATATAATAGCTTCCTGTACGATTATTTAGTACATATTTCACATAATATTCGAACTAGAGATGTACCGGATATTTGGGAAATATCCGATATTCAGCATTAACCGGCATTTTTTACTATCTGATCGGATAGCTGGATATCATTAGTATCCGGCAATATATTATTATATCATCGTTCTATTTTTTTTAAAACTCTTTTCCACATATCCGGCAGCATATCCGAGAAGATCTGGTATCTGGCCGGATAGTTGCCTTACAAGATATCCGATATTCAATATCTAGTAATTTTACGATCCGGTGCATCCCTAATTCGAATAATGTCAAAGGCTTTTAAGATAATAAGTATATAATAATTGTCTTCCAGAAATCACTGATGCCCACGCTGAGAGAAGCTGTTAATGTACAGCAGCAGCATATCAACGAGAATGAGCATATAATGGGTGACGCAGATAATGTCGACAACGACAATTTGATCCATGACCAGGAAAACAACGATAATTTATATATAGATGATGAAAAACAGGATCACAATAGTTCTAAAGATTCCGATGTCGAAAAAGCAGAGAACAATTTCTTAACGAAAGTCTACAAACTCAATCCGATGACGACGAACAACAAGATAAATCAAACATTGAGCATGAATCGGTATAATTAAGATTTAAAAATTACTTATTGTAATTTTTTTTAATTGTAATTTAAATAAATTAATATATATGTATCAATTACATAATATATATTAATAAATATAATTGATAAATGACGTATTTTACTGAATGTTATGCTACGTACGGAACTTTCAGATGGTATATAACTATATACAGGATGGAACAGTAACTCTGTCCACTTAGAATATTTTCGCTAATTTTAGAGATATGAAATAATATATTAATTGAAGTTGTATAGTATTAAGAGGAATAGAATATACTACTAATAATTTTTTTATGAGGAGGCGCTTCGAAAATTTTAAGATTACCTCCAGTTTTAAAAATGGAATTGTAATTGGATTTTTTTACACAGGATGATTTGTCTACTTTTGCATATAAAAGAATTAAGGTAATGATATTAAAAAACCAATAATTTACGAGATATTTTATACTTTATCTTCTGGCATATATTGGCATAAAATATTTAATAACTCGTAAATTTATTAATTTTTTTATAATTGTACCTTAATACTTTTATGAACAGAATAATGAGACCTGAATCAATTGGTGGAAAAAAAACATAGTTGCTTTGATAAAACTATGCACAAAAAGGATAATTTTTTATATAATTCAATTTATTCATCTATATACTATATGTATTATTTTTCTGAATTGAAAAAAATGACAGATACTCGTACATTGTTAAAAAAAAGAAATTTGCTTCCGTCATATGTAATGGAAGTAAATTTCAAGCAGGAAAAATATGTAATGTTGTTAATGAAAATGAAGTTACACGTAACTTAAATTTAACGTTCATTTGCATTAAATTTCATACAAATCTACGCTTAATAAATAATGTACTAAACTTCGTAAAATTTTACGAAAAGTACAATAAATTAAAAATTTCATGTACATGTACACAAATATACTTTTCTGTTACAGATACATACAATTTAATTTAGTGTCATTGAATTTAATTTCTGTTATTTTTTTTTAAATTAAAAGTACACAGTACACTAAATAGAATCTGGATTCCTATAGAAATGAAAGATTCTTTACAAACGTACAGGTACTACTGAAAGATCTATAGGTTTTGAATACTTTTATTAGAAGCAAAACTCAACAGAATAGACAGTCTGCCTACAAGCGAATAGAAACAACTAAGTAGTATTTTAGTAATTTCTATCGTATAATGCAGGGTCAAATATTCACAATAAAGATAGACTCCGGGTACATATAGAAACAGACAAATTCTTTATGCGCAGTTGATACTAAAGACAAATAAGTATTGAATGCTTCTATCGTCAATAAAGCCAAACAGAACCGGATATACAGTCTCCTGTACATACGAACAGAAACAACTAAATGACTTTTTAATAGTTATAAAGTTTCTATCATACAATATAATGCAGAGAAATATCCACATTAAACGGATAGATTATTTTCTGTACGCTTCTATTTGACATTTTAAGTAGGTTATCAATGTCACATCAAGGTTACCTAAAATTGTTTAACTAGAACTCCATTTGTCATTGTTGATTTTTATGTCTAAGGTGAAAGCGTTTTTTAATATTGGCTTTTACATTGAAAACTTTTAGAGGTAGGAGTCCTGAAAGTTTAAGTATCATCTCGGTGAGAAATGATATATCGAATCGACGTTGAATCGATGTTGATTTGATTCCTGCCGGAAATTCCTAATAGATCCGTATAAAAGAAACATATCCATTTTTAGTAGGTTGAATATGTGTTTTTGAAATCGCAATTCCTCTTAAGTCCAGTAAACATTCAGATTCGCAAATGCAGATACGAGTTAATACAAAATATATCTGCATTTACAACCATATACTGTTACTACCGATGTCTACGACATGAACGAAGTCATCAGGTTGCCTAGCAACTAACTAACTATTGATTAATTAATTGACTCTCAGTTGCTTCCCTTCTCATCTTACATTACAATTCCTTGTATTCTATATTAACTAAATATAAGCTCTTAATCAAACAAGAGTCTTGTTTTTCCTTTCAGAGAAAACATAACAATTGGCGACGAGGATCATGAATCTCAAAGAGGCACTCATGTCTCTCATTCAACAACAACAACAGCAGCAGCAATAACTATTCTTACAGCAGCAATTGAAGCAAAAACAACAACAGCAATTTTATATGAGCAGCAACAAGATTTCATAAGTCACATTTCTTCAGCTTGGATTACTTCATCGGATTCTTCACAAAGAGATGTCAAAATGGAATCTTTGACGAACTCCATGACCGAATTCATTTACGATCCAGAAAATAATCTAACATTCGATGCATGGTATATCAGATATCAAGGACTACTTCAGGTAAACACGGGAATTAGACGACGCATCTAAGATCAGACTTTTATTATATAAAATGAACACTGTGAACAATTTCACATAAACAGTACATTGATTACAACATTTTGTTACAAGAATACAAAGATTATGATTTTGCAACCATAGTGAATAAACTCACACAATTATTTAGAAGGAAAATTTCTCTCTTCCATCAGCGCTATAATTGCATGAGTACAACGAAATCTCAAAACCAAGATTTTATTTCTTATGCAGCATCTTGTTAATAAACGTTGCGAAGAATTCAAAATCTTATCAATCACTGCTGATCAATTTAAATGTCTTATCTTTGCATGTGGTCTAAGATCGTCCTCCGAAGCCGATATTTGTACAAAGCTTCTCAATTTAATTGATACAAAGCCAGATAATCTTATAATTGAGGATCTTTCAATGGAATGTCAACATCTAATCAATTTCAAGCATGACATGTCCTTAATCCAAAATTCATCAAAGTTGAATTCAGTGGTTCTTGTTAAATCCGAGCAAACCTAAGACAAAAAACATGAAAAACACAAATAAATTAAGGAATCTTTAAGATAAGAAACAAACTAATAATTCCTTACCCAACAAGGATTCAATTCCTTCAACGCCATGTTGGTTTTGCGAAATTGCATTATTCCAAGTTTTGCACTTTTAGAAAGAAATGTCAAAAATGCAATATTTTTTGTCACAAAGACGGATATTATGCTTCAAGTCAGAAAGTTAAATCTAAAACTAATGACGTAACTAAAAATCAAAACATCAAGATGATTAAAGTCAATCAAGTCGCGTCCAATGTAAGTCGCAAATTTGTAAATATTACAATCAATAATCGTCCAATCAAGCTACAACTTGATACTGGATCTAACATTATCATAATATCAAAAAAGAATTGGTTTTTGTTGGGAAAACCAAAAAGTTGCATAACCTCACATGTCGCGATGCGTTGGGAAATCATATCAATTTCAATCAAGAATTTAATTGTGAAGTATCTTTAAATGGAATCACCAGACAATTACGATGTTTCGTGACATCAAATTCGGATTTTAACATCATGGATCTTGATTGATTTGCAGCTTTTAATGTATGGATTTACATCTCAATAGTTTTGTTACAAGGTCCATTCAAAAACCGACTCAATTGGATTTATCTTTATTAAAAGAAACATTTAAAGATGTTTTCTCTACTCAATTGGATCGACGCATGATAACAAAAGTCAAACTATTTTTGAAACGCAATTCAAAACCAATTTTCAGACCCAAAAGATCGGTTGCTTACGCACCTTTAATCGATGCAGAACTTACGAGATTTGAACAAAATGGAATTTATTTCACAAATCAAATATTCAGACAACTCCAATAGTTGTTGTCCGGAAGAAAAATGGAATGATTAAGGTTTGCGCAAATTATTCTACTGGACTCAATGAGTCATTAGAACCGAATCGTTATTCATTTTCTTTGCCAGATAAAATATTTTTTCAACTCTCAAACTGTAAATATTTCAAATTGTAAATATTTCCAATTAGATTTGTCTAACATTTTTCTACAAATTGAAATCGATGAAGAATCCAAACATTTATTAACAATTAATACACATTGAGATTTATACGTTTATAATGACTCCCGGCAGAGGCAATATTTTTCGCAATAAGTTTATTACAGTTTTTTAAGATTAATTTGGAAAATTTGGGGGGATTATTAATATTTCAGATTGATTGCATTGAAAGTCCGACAATCATATCGGCACGTAATTATCATTTCCGAAATTAATTCATTTATATGAATATATTAGTTCAACATCTCAACACTCAGACCGTAGTAGCGCTTCGTATTTAAAGTAATGTTAATTTATTTAATTTATATTATTGTGCAGTTATGATCTGTAGTAGCTTGCACTTAGTTAATCATCTAACTGACGGTTACATATCCTCCACATATGGTAATCTGTGAGACTTCCTTGTTGCACTCGATTTCTTTGACATTATTAATATTGGATTGTCATTAAGTATTGCTATGATTGGAGACTATTGAGAATGACTTGAATATAGCCGAAACATTCAGTTTTGTATAGTTATATAATAGATACAATTGAAACATATGCGTATATGATAATCGCATCAATTATCGCATATTAAGGTTCTTAATTGCCCGTTTTTTACTCTATTTCTTATTTATTATATAGTTGTTTTAGTATTTGTCTACTTTAAAAACAAATTCTCTATTGTAAAAACAAAAATTATATAAAAAATAATTTGTATTTTAAAGCAGAGAATTTGTGTTGCTTTTAATGCCATCTATGTGTCAGATTTCCCCACCTGAATATCTATCAACTTCAACAATTAGTATCTCGGTTGGCGGAAAAGAGTGTTTTTCTTTTTACCAGATTCATTCATTTCATGCAAAAATGCGTCGAATGAACCTAATTTTATCAACATCGGATGTGAAGAGGCTAAACTCAACAATTATATAATATATTATAAAAGTATAATATATGAATATTACGATTAAATACGCAGTAATGATATTAATAAATATACATGTATTTATGTGCAAATTATAAAATCTATAAGTAAATGAATTAAAATCAATTGTATGTCTTTTATATTCATGCAAAAACAATTTTCAGGGAATGTATTTTGCATATACTAATCCCAGAGAAGGTCTTCGAATTAATTCTAAACGAAAGCAAACTGTTCCATTTGTTTTCATTTTAGAATTCCAAGATCTTTTCTGGGAATAATATGTGCAAAAAGCATTAAATTAAGCTAGGATAATATATAGTAACATAAGTCGTAGTATTCTTGAGGCTTCCGCGGGTGCTTTCTATATAAAGATTATGCGTTTCGCAGGTTTCCTCTTGTGTCCAGATCCATTCTTGGAATGCTAACGTTTTGTTAACCTTGCAGTCCACTTCATCAGGGCGAGGAACAGCCTGATACTGAACTGTTTCTCCGGGCCGTTCTTTTTATATTACTTGTTGGAGTGGTGGGGGGAAAGAAGAGAATTGTGGATGGGTGGAGAGGTGAAGGAAATTGATCGGTTTTCAATAACCTTTTTCAAAAAATATTATCAGAACACAAGATCGAAACAGGACATCAAATACTGTTGACAAAACAACCACAATAGTCAACATTACATCATCATACTTATCAAGACAGTATAGAGAAGCCATAGAGATACACCCTAACAATCTAAATAGAAATAATGGCTACAACATAAATAAAATATGGAAAACCATTCTCCCGATTATTGATATATTATATATACTATATAACATCTCAAGTTACATGTTACATTTATATTATATAGCAATAATTCGTGAGTGGGATTACAACTAACGTGGAAGAATGTTATGCACACGTTATATTAGGTGTAGTAAAAAGAAATCCATTATTTTTACTATACCTAATATTATCTGTTATATTCCGTTATATGGAAGTAATATAATAGTTATATACACAGTGGGACAAATATGTTCCCGGACACGAACCATATCTCAGCAACCAGTGGCGACATCTGTGCGTTCAAACATGTATTTTAAAGGTTGAACATTTTGCTATCATCTGTCAAAGTTTCATTCATTTTGGTTGACATATAACGAAGATATGACAGTTCATGTTAAACAAGATTTTGGTCGAGGTAGAAATTTTAATATGAAACAAAGATTTTAAAGCGATTGATCGAAGTTTTAAAGCGATTGATGGGCAGAATTCATCGTATTCGCCCCGAATATCGTGATCCAGAAGATTGGTCTTTGTTGCATGATAATGCACCGAGTCACACTTCATTGATTGTCCGTCAATGTTTGGCTCGAAATCGTGTCTCTGTGTTAAACCATCCACCGTATTCACCTGATTTGGCCCCCTGCGACTTCTCATTATTCCCAAAATTGAAATTGAAATTGGAAGGACGCTTTTTTGATGACATTCCGACCATCCAATCAGCTTCTACACAGGCACTAGAGGCAATTCCGCAAACTGAGCTAGAACATTTGAATCACTATTGAATCGCTGTAACAAGTGTATTGAAGCCAGAGGAGAATATTTTGAATAATAAAACCAAAAAATATGCATATTTGTTGTTTCAATTATGATTTTCAGGCCCTGTCCGGGAACATATTTGTGTATATTTGTGTTTGCTAGGTAGATTGAAGACACAAATTCATCATTCAGTGATATTAATACAACAAAAACCTGTAACCTTTTTGCACTTTTATGCATTAAACTTCTACAACAAATAAATCCGTATTAAACTAAAAAATACATAAATTAAACATTCGCATATATTCTTTTGGTTATAAATAAACTAATTAGAATTCAAAAACATTTATTTACATACCTGACGGATTCATTTTCTCAAGTTCACATAAATTAAACATTCGCATATATTCTTTTGGTTATAAATAAACTGATTACAATTCAAAAACATTTATTTACATACTTGACGGATTCATTTTCTCAAATAAAGTACGTATGGAAAGGGCAGCGCGGACGTGTTAAGATTGAGAAGAAAAAATGACACAATTAAAATTAAGATCAGAAACCATTTTTATTCCCATAAATCTCTTAAAGAACTTAACTTTGAAATAAAATTTAAAAAAATTCAGAATTTGCACATTAATATGTCATTTTAGTTAAAACATAAAAAAAGAGAAACCATCCGCTTTACCCGATCCTCTTGGGCAAAGCGGATCACTCGAGCAATGCAAATGAAATTTAAAAAATTAGAATCAGTCTTAGCAATCGTCACAAAAGTAGCTACTAAATCCTTTATATGTAGTACAACCTTCATGGGCCCATTTGGTGTAATGATTGTACTAGATCAGTAGTCATAAACAAATCATCATACTGCATTGTGGCAAAAAATAAACAAAAATGAGATGTAAACAACACATGCTTTTCGTACACTCGAAAGGTCGTCTGTCCCTCCATATTCCCAGTATTTTTATTGTACCGAGTCACATACCGAGTAAAGAGGATCATTCGTTTTGTTCTCACCGGTTTTGCCCAAAGGAATTGCTTACCTGGCGCGAATTTGGAAAGGTTAGAATAAGCTGAAGCACCAAGTGAAAAATTTTAACCTCGAATACACGTTTGAAGACAATTCTTATAAAAAATCATTCACACTGATTAAGGATAATTACAGATAACAATTAAGCTATGTACCTATAAGTAAAAATCGCAAGAAAACACTCAATTTTCTATATGTCTCTATTAAACACAAACGAACGCAATCATATGTCGTTTCGTACTTTTATAACGTCGCTGGTCGATCATTCCTTTAACTGCTAGAGGCTCATAGCGCAATCTCAGATAGATAAGTGAAAATAAAAGGTATTCCCCAGATAACAATTAGTGAGGACTCACGTTACTCTCACAGCATAATTATCACGAATACATGCAATAATGTATTCATGTTATTTTCACTAAATGATAGAAGCACGAATGCATGCGTAAAAGGTAGCATTATATAGTCATGCGAGAAGTGTAATTTACATAAAATTCATGTTACCTTCATGATTGTCATATGAGCGTACAAAAACGCATTCATGTTGTGGTCACGATGTAATTAAATCGCGCGCTTTCCGCCATCTTATCATACGCCATATTAAAACAGTCCGCGCCGCGCATTGCCGTCGTGCATTTTTGCGTTCGACTTTGTCACGTTGGAACCGTTGCGAAAGAATCAAAAGTCGAAAATCGAGAAAATTCATATTATTATATACTTATAATATATACTTATATTAATTTATATTATTATACCTTATTATTATATAAA
>JAANIB010003357.1:766711-783400 GCA_017607565.1 Acromyrmex heyeri | reverse complement strand
GTAAATATATCAGATTTAATATAAATTATATATAATTATATATAATTATACTGTTAGAAATTTCTTAATTATTTTTAATTAACATATAAAGGAAGTTTGGTTCAAGCCCGTCAATGAAAAATAATGAATGCTATATATGAATATTCATTTACTGATGTCTTAAATTACAATAATGTGTATTATTTTTGATGTATGAACTTGTATTAAATTTAATATACATGTTCATTACTTTTATACGTGTGTGAAGTTGGCACCTCATCTTTTGGCACCGCAAGTTTTGATAAGAGTTCCATTGGCACCCGCAATAGTTCCTGATAGGTTTTATAAATAGTTCCGTTGATTTAGCTAAAAAAAATAACACTTGAAAATTTGCGGTGCTAACTTCCTGTGGTACCGCAAGATTCGAAAAAATCAATTGAAAACTATGAAATTTTATAGTTCTCGAAGAGTTCTACAGTTCCTGATAGGTTTTAACAATAGTTCCGGTCTCTAAGTTATTTTAAATAATAATTAAACACGCGTGCTGGCACCGCACCACAAGAGTAAAGTAATCTTTAACAGCCAGTTCCAGCAGACTTGTTGGCATTTTACTATAGTTCTACAATAGTTCCGACGATTTTTATAGATTTCGCTCAGAGTTCTGCCCTTTAAGTACTTTTCAATAATAATAATACCCGCGCGCTGGCACCGCATCACGAGAGTAAAGTACTCTTTAACTTCCGGCCGACTTGTTGGCATTTTCCTATAGTTCTACAATAGTTCCGACGATTCTTATAGATTTCGCTCAGAGTTCTTGTCTTTAAGTATTTTCTAATAATAATTAAATTTACGGACTGGCACACCGCACTACAAGAGTAAAGTATCTCTTAAGAAGGTTGTAAGGGTATAAAACACATATATTAATATTTACGCTTTAAACAAATTACATATGTGAGTTATGTTGATAACATTGTCTTTATTGAGCAACACATTTTTATATATTATTTATATTATTTGTTATTAGTTTTATTTGTTATGAACAGAAATTTTGAAAATAACAAAAATCTAAATTTTTTTATACATATTTTTATACATATTTCAAGTACTAAAAATGACTTATGCAAAGTTTCATTAAGATTCACCAATTATTTTATAACAAATAAATATTTTGTTTATTTACTAAACATTTAATGTCTTCATTTTAATGTAACTTTGCACAACTTTGCGTGTGTGCGTGCATGCACGAAAAAGTGGCAAATTTTCTAATATGGAAGCTCTTTCATTAATGGAAAACAATCTTCCGTCTTCTAAAATGGAGCGATCTAGTTCAAAAATACCGTCGGTGCATGATTCGGTTGCCTCCCGATATGCTTCATTTGTTGCGATTCCGCTTGCTACGAATTGTTGTAGTAATGAATCGAAAGCACATGTTTCGTGTAGTATCATTATGACTCCTTGTCTGCTTACTGGTTTGCATTTACTTCCGTTTATAATAAGAGGTAAATTTCGCGACGTAATGTTTTTTAAAATGTCCCATTCTGGACATTTGTCCAAGTATGACGGTTTAGTACGCTTTTTTGGAATAGGCTTGGGAAGTTCTTCAACATATTTGTTGACAATTTTTTCTGAACCATGCCAATTCTCGGAAGTATTCCAATTTTTTTCAACTGCGTCATCAGAATCATGCAGATTGTGCTCAATAGTATTATCAGACTCGTGTAAATTTCTCTCAAAATCCTTATTGGTTTCATGCAAATTTTGTTTAGTGATGAAAGTATCTGTGTTATTTATAGTGTACTCGATTTCATCAGCTTTTATCGAAATCTTGTCATCACATTTTTGCACATATTCATCTAATCTATCTATTTCAGGTTTTTGTGTAAAAACATGTGTTTCGTTAGATACAACGGATATTTAGTCCAATTGCAGCGATCTATCATTTTTTGTACAAATGTCCTTTTCGTTGGATGCAACTTTGGCATCTAGAAAATGTAGATGCCGCATCACAAATTTGTCATTCCTCATTGGAAGCTGATCTTTAAAAGCTTTATTTTTGAGATTGCTAAATTCCGCTACAACTGATGAAGAAGTTTCGATTTCTCCCGATTTATTAAAATATGGACGCATTATACCTGTCCATATAGGCAAATAAAGTAACAAACGTGTTTTGATTTGTTTTGCAAAATTGAGATTGTAAAATGCATTTATTATGCTACCGTATTCTGAGTTCTTCGCAACTTTTTGTGCAAAATCCCAAATAGAATTGCTCCATTCCAGCCAGCTAGTAGTTTTCCTGCTATTGCAGTTTTCCTCATGACTAGAATTATCATTACTAAATGATTGAGTTTCTGAATTCTCATTATTATCATTATCACATGTGTTATTTGTTTCTATTATATTATTACCTTTTATAATACCATTTAAATATTGCAAACGTTCATTGGACGTCAATGGCTTACCGTCCATTGTACACCCAATATTTTTGCTTAGTGCTACAATTAAAATGCATTCCATAAAATATTTCACTTCTTTCAGAGAACTCATTTTATATGCTTGGCCAATGCAGCGAAGATAAAATGCTCGCACTAATATTTTATCGCTATCTTTTAGGCATTTCCATCTTGTTTGTGGTGGATGTGTGATGTGGAAGTTGACTGAATACACGCACTTTTTATAGCCTTTTTGTCTTATCGCGATCTCGGACCTTTGCACGTTGTTGTCTCGCACGGAAGTGACCCGGCGTGGTCTCGCTATCGTCGCGCCAACGCCTGTGTACACGAGGCAGCTCCCTCTCTCGACATCGGGCCCTACCACGACGGGACTTATCTACTAACGAGCGCGGGCATGGAGCGCTTAGATTGATGGATTGATAACATACATAGTCAACGCGCTAACACACCGCCCACCAAGATTAATCAATTAATCTTCCTTTATAGAATCATTCACTGGTAACTTGGAAAGTTTAGCAATTGCACGTTTAACGATACCAGTGCGCACCGTCGCGACGCGTACTAAATTGTCTTTGCCAGGATGAACTTCGGTAACGCGTCCAATTCTCCATTTTAGTGGAAGATTATCCTTTAAGAGCACAAAGTCGTTGACTTGGAGATTTTCCTGGCGAGTTTTCCACTTGACGCGGCTTTGCAAATTGGACACATATTCGGCCGCCCACCGTTTCCAAAATTCTTGGACCATTTCCCACTTATCAAGGCGGTTGATATTTATATCAGTTCATTCATTTTCAATTAGATTGTTGTCCGGAAGACTGGTTAGTGGTTTTCCTATGAGGAAATATACTGGCGTTAAAGATTCCAGAAGGATCAGAAGATAGGGGTGACAACGGCCTCGAATTCAAGCACGCTTCAATCTGCACGAGAGACGTTGTCAATTCCTCAAAGGTAAACAAAGTATTGCCCATAACTCTGCGGAGATGATATTTGCAAGATTTGACTCCTGCTTCCCATAGACCTCCTAGATGCGGCGAATATGGAGGAATAAAGCTCCATTCTATGGCTCTCTCCTGCAACGCGTCGCCAACTTCCCCGTTGATGGATGTGTGGAGAAAAGTGTACAATTCTTGTAATTCGCGTTTAGCACCCACGAAATTGGTGGCGTTATCTCTGCAAATCTTTCGAGGCGAACCTCGCCGACCAATGAAGCGGCGTAACGTGGCTAGGAAGGCTGTCGTAGATAGCTCACTTGTAGTCTCGAGATGAATGGCTTTGGTGGCGAAGCATATAAATAATGCTATGTAGGATTTGCATGTTTTCTGACCTCGTCCTTTATTGACAAGGGTAGNAGGCTGTCGTAGATAGCTCACTTGTAGTCTCGAGATGAATGGCTTTGGTGGCGAAGCATATAAATAATGCTATGTAGGATTTGCATGTTTTCTGACCTCGTCCTTTATTGACAAGTGATTGGTCTAGCAAAATCGACTCCCGTGATGGCGAATGCTCTAGATGGCTGCACTCTATCGTTGGGAAGGGATCCCATCGCTTGTGTTAGTTCTCTTGGGTTATACCTAGCACACCAGACACAGGGACAAACCTGACGCACCAAATTTCTTGCGTTTAGCGGCCAGTATTGCTGGCGTATTGATGCCAACAACAGTTGTGGATTAGCATGTAGTAGAGCGCGATGCTCTCTTTTGATCAGCAAACGTGTGATCTTGCATTGTGCGGGCAGTAAGATGGGATGTTTCCTTTCGAAATTCCAAGGCGCCGCCTGAAATTGTCCGCCCACCCTGATTATACCATGTTCGTCTAGAAATGGGTGTAGCTGAAGTAATGGACTAGTTCTGCTTACTTCTCGTTTGTTTCGAAGGCATTTTAGTTCTTCCGCGAAGTAGGCACGTTGTGAATGCTTAAGTACCTCTTGATAACTCTAATTCAGGTAGAGTCAATTTAGATAGTTCTCTGTCTTCATGTCCTTTGCGGCAATTATGAAGAAATCTAATACAATAGGCAAGTATCCGCTCAATCCTTGTGAACGTTGAGCAGTTCGTGATGAGTGTGTTGATTGTCTCGTTGGAAACCAATAAGTGAGATACGATGAGATTGCAAACTGCTGTGAGTTGCTTAGCTTCAATCTCGGCTCTGTGTACGACATCCTTGGCGAATTCCAAATCGAGACTTCCTTCGCTTATGATGGGACAAATATATGACAACCATTTAGGGCCATTCCACCATAAGGAATTATCCTTCAGTTGAGCAGGTGAAACTCCTCTTGAGATCAGATCTGCGGGATTCTCCGAACCCTTTACATGGTTCCAATGGCAGGCAGTATTTCGCTAATTTCCGACACACGGTTGAATACGAAAGTTTTCCAACGCGCTACGTCGCCGCGAAGCCAGTACAGCACGACCATGGAATCAGACCAAGCCCGTATTTCATCAATTTCAATGTGAACGACGTGTTTTACATTATTGATCAATTTACATAGTAATAACGCGCTACATAGTTCTAACCTAGGTATAGATTGCTTCTTTAAAGGGGCTACCCTCGCTTTCGCGCATAATAGCCTAACTGTTGTTTCTTCGCTGGGTTCGCTTATCGATCATATGTAGATACATGCGCTATATGCTTTCTCGGAAGCATCACAAAATCCAAACATGGAATATCGACAATTCTTTGATACACTTACAACTAATCGAGGAACATATAACTCGTGAGTATTATTTAACGAATCTCGGAATTCCTTCCACTTGTCTTGCACCGAATCTGGGAGTGGATCGTCCCAGCCTGTCTTGATTTCCCAAAGACTGCATCAGGATTTTAGCTACCGTTAAAATGGGATCTATTAATCCCAAAGGATCGAGAATAGTTTACCAATTGCGGACAGCATCTCGCGCTTTGTGGACGCATGACTTATTGTATTTATAGTAAACTGAAGTCTGTCCGAATTTGGCTTCCATTCGAGTCCCAAAGCTCGAATAGTATCATTCGCATCAATCTTGAAACTAGAATTAGATTCTCAGAGCGGAACTCCTTTCAGTGCGTCATCAGAATTAGAGCATCATTTGTGCGCTTCGAATTCTCCTTCTCGTAATAACATAGTTAACTGTTCTTGCAAAGAACAAGCATTTTCAATCGTGCTAGCCCCCGAAATTATATCGTCGATATAAGTATCATTCAATAAAGTACGAGACGCAAGCGGATAACTCTCTTTACCCTCCTTACCCTAGTTGTCTCAAACAACGTACTGCCAAGTAAGACGCACAAGCTTGGCCATACGTAACAGTATTTAAGCGATAATCTTGTACAGGTTACTCAGGCGAAAATCTCCATAAAATTCGTTGAAAATCGCGATCGTCTTCCTGAACCAACACCTGGCGATACATTTTCTGTAAGTCGACCGTTAAAGCGATTTTGTAAGTACGAAAACGAATAATTATGTCGATTAAGCCATCTTGTAAAACGGATCCGATTAAAAGAGCATCATTTAAGACACGCCCTTATTATTTTTAGCGGATGCATCAAATACAACACGTAATTTTGTACTAGTACTAAATTCTTTTAATAGCCCATGATGAGGCAAATAGACCGCGCCTTTGCCATCGTCAAGTGGAGATTTCAGGACTGACATGTGATCTAACTCGATATATTCTCGCATGAACTTAACATAACGATCTCGCATGACTTCATTGTTCTTGAGTGTGCGTTCCAAATGCATTAAACGCTTCAAAGCCACTTCTCGGTTATCACCAATAGGTAAATTCGCATCGCGGAAAGATAATTTTATCATGAATCTACCATTGCTTGTTCGCGTGACAGTTTGCTCGAAATGCTTGCATCTTTTCTCGTCTATCGATAACGCTCTCGTTTTGTCACTGTCGTAATTTTCCAATTTCCAGAATCTTTCCAGACATTCCTTTAACCCATCGCGAGGCTCTACCGAATAAACCAATGCGCTTGTCGCTCCCCTGTCGATGGTCGAATCCCTGCAGGCCGTTATCGGAATGGAACCTGCTACGATCCATCCAAGTTTCGTATTTTGTAAAACTAGTTGATCCTGCCCAAGCTTGATTTTACCCACGTCTAACAAGTCAAAGAAATATTCTGCCCCTAGTAACAAGTCTATTGGATCGTTATTGTGGAATTCTGAGTCAGCTAATACAAGATTACTCGGTATCTGTAGCTTGTCACGATCTATATTTATGGACGGCAAATTCTTGGTAATTTTGAGTACGATCAGACACTGGCCTGGAAATTAGAGCATCTCGACTTTACATAAACTTCGCAAATACTGTGAATTTTGTTTTCAATCTCGTTTAGACCGGTCACAATTTCGAAAGCCCTATTTTTTTTCAACCCTAGTTTGTTGTACGCAGCTTGAGTGATAAAGTTTGCCTCACTGGCACTATCAAGAAGTACGCGAATCGGAATTAGCGAGGCATTACATCGCGTTGCTTCTAATCTTGCAGTGGCCATGAGAATTCATCGCCTTTTTACCTTGTGATACGCGTGATTAACCGCTACATTAGCAACTAATTGATGATTGTTGTCCTGCGGCTCTGCTTTTGCAGAGTCCTTGTCAGCCTGTTGTTGATGACATAGTATATTGTGCCTTCCATTACATTCTTGACAGGAACCCCTTTTGCATGCCTTTACGTAATGGTCATTTCTGAGGCAATTTGTACATAGTTTTAGACGCTTGACTTCCTTGATTCGATCGGCAACCGACAGAGCTAAAAATTTTTCACAAACAAATAAAAGATGTGATCCATCGCAGAGGAAACACTTATCCATATTCAGAGAAGAGGTTAGAGAATTTGTTTTGAGATTTGCAGCACCCTTGTTTCCAGCTTGCGATTTAGAGTGTCCATGAGAGCCCTTGCTACGCAGCTCCTTTTCTTTGAGAGCCCTGTCATTTGATCGTGACTCGATACGCTCTAAGGCTTCTATTCNCACTGTTTCGCTAGATTTTATTTCTTCTTCCCATGCTCGAAGAGTTTTCACATCAAACTTGTCTTCCATCATGTGCATGATCAGATCATCCCATGAATCGGTAGGTAATCCTAGAATCTTTAACATGCGTAGATGCCTGGAAGTATAATCGATTAATTCGCGAAGAGCCTTCGCTGACTCTTGCTATGACGGGCATTGTGAACAAACATTCGATATATATTTTTTTTAAGCGACCTAGGATCATCGTATCTACTTAGCAGTAATTCTCAAGCCGTCGAATAATTTTGACCCGTTAGCTCGATTGACTCAATAATAGCGGCGTCTCCTGAGATTGACGAAACTAAATATTGAAACTTTTCGATATCAGACAGTTGCGGTCTGATGTCTGACGTGTATGATTGATCGAAAGCTGTCAGAAAAAGCTTTCCAATCCTCAATTTTGCCATCAAACCTCGGTAGTTTGATAGTAGGTAACTTTATTCTAGTATCTGTGTTAATCGTGCCTGCATTGTTTGCTCCACGGTCAAGTATGTCGGTTTGTCGCGCGAGAATGACCGACAACACCTCGTTATTACTACGCGATGTCATGGCGTCCGCGCCTTCGTGCTGAGCATCGCGACGCATTTGTTCCATGAGCTCGGTTTGCTGTTGCAACAACCGAGTGACCGCGTCTGTATCTCACGGTACAGCGTCCGACGCCGACGATAACTTCGTTTTAATAAAGATTTTACCAAAATATCTTTCTTCGAAGTATTCTTGCTCTAGTGCGTCCTCATCATTGAATTCGCCCTCTTTGTCCAGTAATTGCCGTTGTATGGACTCAAACTCCTTGTATGTGTCTTCCAGTTTCTCCAGCCTTGCTTCCGCTTGTTCTTCGTCAATGCCATCGGCTTGCGTCACTCGCGTTCGCAGTCTCGTTATTTTTGCCTTGATGTAGCCTCGTGCTCGGCGAAGATCAGCCATTTTTTGCAATCGTCTTCTTGAACTCGGTAATCTGGTTGTAATTGCGGTGCTTGATGCCTTTTCGAATGCTGACGTTGTTTAGAATCCGGCTCGAAGGACCAAATTATGTTTGTGGTGGATGTGTGGAAGTTGACTGGATACATGCACTTTTTATAGCCTTTTTGTCTTATCGCGATCTCGGACCTTTGTTGTCTCGCACGGAAGTGATCTGGTCTCGTTATCGTCGCGCCAACGCCTGTGTACACGAGGCAGCTCCCTCTCTCGGCAACGGGCCCTACCACGACGGGACTTATCTATTAACGAGCGCGGACATGGAGCGCTTAGATCGATGGATTGATAACATACATAGTCAACGCGCTAACACATCTTGATATCATACGAATTAGATGACTAACTTCTAATCTTATGTAACATGATGGAATCATGTTAGTATTTCCCATAACTATAGTCATGTAGCACTTTTGTAAATAGTCCTTCAAGTCATTACATTTCGCAAAAACATTCGAAACCGCGATTAGAATGGCCCAATCAAAATCGGATACAACCGTATATGGTATAGGAATACCTTTAGCAATAATATTGCGCAAAAAAAAACGCGATTGTCATCGCTCTATGATCAGATGAGATCATTTGAAATACCGGAATGCTACCGTCTTTGTTAACAAAAACGCATTGGTATAAAAATATCGGGGAATCTTGTGACGTTTCGCGTTTAATTATGCCGCCTGTGGCATCAAGCGTCAAAAACGCTTCTGGATCACTTTTATGCTTTGCCAAATATAATAATTGTTGTTCAGTGGTCCAATATATGCAAAAAAAGGGTAATAAGCTAATATTAATAATTGATCCAATGTATTTACTGTGCTTTGCATTATTTAACAAGTTTAATACAGGATTACTAAATACTAATCCATGTTGCTGCAACAATCTTTCTTCCTTTGCCTTGCGTAAAAGACAACTGTAGAAGAAGGATTGAAGGATCTTTGTCTCCAAACGTCTTTAAACGTTTTGCCTCTTCTCGGCGGAAAGATATTGCATCTTTACGTTGGTCAATCATTTTATCAGCAATTAGTACACGTTTCTTACCTTTAAGATCTTTTCTTATTTGTATCATGTTCCGCAGAACATATATTTTCTACTGTGCACTGAAAAATAACATCAGTATCGTCGCTTGGTATTCTGAACAGTATGCCTGCAATAGTTGCAGCACATTTCGTGCAACTACCTTGAAAGGAAACATAACAGCGTGCTTCTGCACTAATATGTACATTGTGCTTTTTAAATTTAAAACCACAGGCAAGTTTTTGTTGCTGCCACTTTTCGGCTATTATGTCAGTCCAACCTGATTTTAACATCCAGTAAACCCAATAATTATATTTTTTTTTTATAGGTTTCATTATTTGCCATTTATCTACTGATATGACAAGGTTGAACTTCTTCGAATATGTGGAAATATTCGAAGATGTAGATATATTAATACTACCTCGAGAAATAGACGTATCAATATTTTCTTCGATAATCAGTATTGATATTGTAATGTTGCATCAACAGATTTCTATATCCGTTGCGATTTTCGCGTACAATGACATATATAATATATGTTTGGGTGTAATATGACAATTACGTTCATGCATTTTCTGCGAAATAATCGTATATACGGGTGCAGAAGGTGGATACGGTTTGCCGTCATTGTCAAGTAACAAAATTTTTAACAAGACAGATTTGTCGTACATGATTACTGTATCATAAGAAGAGGGAGCAAAAACTGCTTAAAAATAAGCGCAAAATATGCTGTTTTGTAATAGTAATATATACCGAGGTACATGCAAATAGATTGAGGATTGTAGCATATGACGTCTCTGCTTCCTGAAACGTATAGTGAGCATTCAAATTCCACTCTACGCTATCTATTCTTACAAAAGAAAGCTTCAGTTCAAATCGCTGCTAGCACAGAACGAATCGTCGAATAACAGTAAGCTCACGGCGTGCGTGTCTAAGGCCGAACATTTGGTCCCCGATGCCAGTCGCAACGCCGCAGAGGACCCTTCCACTTTTGTTCCACCTAGTATGGCTGCGCACGTTGAGCGCGGTGACATTTGGTGGAGCATGCACTCGCAAGTACACATTGGTACAAATACGACGACTTGAAGAAAAAACGTGAGACTGTAAACGATGCACAGGAAATTAATCCACACGTTATACTATACGTTAAATGTTAATGGACAATATACTATACGTTAAATGTTAATGTTAATGTTAATGCACGCGCACGCGCACCAACACACGCACGCACACAAACACACACACATACACGCACGCACGCACACACGCAAAGTTGTGCAAAATTACATTAAAATGAAGACATTAAATGTTTAGTAAATAAACAAAATATTTATTTGTTATAAAATAATTGATGAATCTTAATGAAACTTTGCATAAGTCATTTTTAGTACTTGAAATATAAAGTACTTGAGTATATAAAAAAATTTAGATTTTTGTTATTTTCAAAATTTCTGTTCATGACAATAAAACTAATAATAAATAATGTAAATAATATATAAAAATATGTTGCTCAATAAAGACAATTTTATCAACATAACTCACATATGTAATTTGTTTAAATATTAATATATGTGTTTTATGCCCTTACAATCTTCTTAAGAGATATTTTACTCTTGTAGTGCGGTGTGCCAGTCCGTAAATTTAATTATTATTAGAAAATACTTAAAGACAAGAACTCTGAGCGAAATCTATAAAAATTGTAGAACTATTGTAGAACTATAAGAAAATGCCAACAAGTCTGCTGGAACTGGCTGTTAAAGAGTACTTTACTCTTGTGGTGCGGTGCCAGTGCGCGTGTTTAATTATTATTTAAAACAGTGGTCGGAATTAGTTGCCCATTTCGAGTAGATTCCTGAGGCGACCCCCACTACCACTCGAGACTCGGCGGCCCACGTGACGCTGTGCCCCAGGAATGTCGCGATACAAAAAGTATGCTGGGAGCATATCTTCCGGCAAATATCATTAAAATATTTTCTTTCCTACATGATTTTTATTGTAATATTTAAATTTTTTATTATTAACATATTATATGTATAAAAGTTTAAAAAAATGTTCTAATTTCCTAAATCGCATCGTAATGTAATATTCCTAAATCGCACCACAATCCAACTTCTTAAAGCGTAAGCAAGACTGGTTACGTAATCAAGATTGATTACATAATCAAGACTGTTCGCCAATTTTTTTTCAATTGATATCATAGCTAAATCGCATGACCGCATCATTGTACTTCTTAGATAATTTATGATTTTTAATTTTTAAAAAGATGCCTCTGCAATTGCCACAGTTAATAAGATTTGTAACGCTATTGCTAAATTTGAAAAGATTTCCAGAAAACTTTTAGCTAATTCATTTAAATAGTAGTAAGATAGAGCTTTGTATTTACAAGAGTAACGCTGTCTATTAAAATTTTGCGCCTCTCCAAATTTGTCGCTCTACGCTGGAGCGTACCTACTTGGAGTGCCTCTGATTACCAATGCTCAGCGGCAAAAGTACAATGTCTCGGTCAAAAATATATTGCTTCGAGAAAAAAAATATATGATAAAACGTTGCGTTCGAAAGAGTCCATGAAGAAACTTCAACATTTTTTCATCTGTTCAGCGCTCCGCGTATCATTGAAGCGCAATTAAACATATATCTATCAAACATATATCGAACCGCTATCAATACACAGTCGAACAGCTATAAAGAGTTATTGAACAGCTATTAAATAACTATCGAACCGCTATCCAACTGCTATCGAACCGCTATCCAACTGCTATCGGACAACTATCAAACAACTATCAAATCGCTATTGAATCGGTCCACTTTCAATGTCTCGATAAATATCTATCTACTGTACTTACTTAGAGTATCTATCTACTGTACTTACTTAGTCTATCGTACTACTGTGGGTGATACAAGTAACAAAAATAAAACATATTAATACGATAACATACATTTATTTTAAAAATCTTCCTCAGTTCTTTCTGGTCGCATCGCGACCACCAGTTAAATATTTTAAATACATTTTATAAATAAGTAAAAAGGAAAAAGGGGCTACGAGCCTAAAAACAATCAACATAAAATGACAAACTGTATAAAAAATAAAATAAAACATGTCATGAAATTAAAAACGTAAATTATAATTTGACAATCAGAAGGTGAACAAAACAAACGTTTCGATCCTTGTTGGATCATTTTCAATGTGACAAATAAATTAACAATAAAAATGTAAGATAGATAAATGTAAGATAAGAAACGTAGATAAAACATAAGAAATTAAATAAAATTCGCATTCGGACGCAATATTAACTATAAAACTCGCTCCAAATTGAGAGGAAATCAAACAAACGATAATAGTTGACACAAATGTGCTCCTCCGAACCGTGTGTGTGTATAAGGACATGTTTCTGTTAGCAAGTATAAATTATAATAATAAATTAACGACGGAAGTAAATAAAAATAATAAGAAAAGTACAAATCGAGTCGCAAACAATAAAAAGAAAGATACAAAACAAGTCGCAAGTAATAAGTTAAAATTAAAAGAAAGAGGCAAAAATTATCTTTGATATTATAAGACAAGCATATAAGAAATAATAATGACGATAGAAAAAGAGTAAAATGCCGACATTCATTGTATATGTATAATGAGTTTAGAACAAATAAATTTATAATAAATATCTTATGTGTGTCAAAATGATGTGTTATCGATTAGGCAATGCGATGGGAATCAAAATTGATCATCTCTCTAGGAAGCTAAGAGATAAAGTACGATATATAAAGACAGGAAGGTTGAAATAGAAAACTAAAAAGGAAGGGGAACATAAGAAGGAGAAAATAAAGTAGAAGGGAGAGAAGAACATTTTGTAAAGTGCAATACTTAGCGTATTTTCCACATCGCATAATATTATAATCATCTAGATTACTAAGAGATTTTACATCTTCGTAATGCACATCCAGAGTTTCGATTACATCATCGTTGTCAAATATATCTGCCAGCCATTCTTGTTTTTCGTGTCTCTTGACATATACGATAGCTTTATCCTCTTCTATCTCGGTCTCTGTAATTAAAAATGGCCTCGCCATGCTGTACGGATCCATCCTGTCGTCCCATCGCAATCCATGATGATAAACACTCAATCAAGAAGCTCAAGATTTGTTGGATATCGTCAGAAAATTCTATAGTCTAGAACAAAAAAAATGTAGTGCGTGAGAATGGTTCTCTTATTCAACACCGCTATTTTGTTGTGATGGTAAATCTTTTTTCGACGATGAATTCTTGCAGTTCCACAAACGTCGATATAACCATGACGAGCAATTTCTCGAGACTGCACCTCATCCCAGTTTTTTTTTCTTTCTTTTAAATTCTGGATACTTGCTAACGTTGCAATTTTCATGATTTTGCGCTATGTTAGACAACGAAGTATGAGTACACGATCATGTATGATGAGGCAATAGGAAGTACTTAGCGGGCACATTCTTCTTACAGTCAAATTCTATTCATACACGGTGGCACTCTTGCCGGATGTTTTGTCGCGAGCAATCAATGACCGCAAAAAGTCTTTTCTTGATAAACGAAACCAAGTCTCGCAGCGATTCGAAGCAGTAGATTCTGTAATAGGCTTTACAAAAACGCGCGTACATATCAAACAAGACGACGTATCTTTTTTTGCCAAAATCCGAATTCAAATCATCGTACGGATAAAATTCCGAATTTAAATAAAGTTTCACAAATTACAATTGTCAATTACGCTAGCATCTTGAGACATTATTCTTTCGGCCGGTCTGCAAAGCAAAAACAATGTATCGCAGCTTCTCAAGCTGAGTCACTGCTTTGACGGCCCATGAATATTTGGTTGTATCCTGTAACAGAGGATACTCGTACAGATATCATGAGCAAAAACTCATGTTCAGATAATGACCGCTTTCTAATGCTCGTAGCATTGATAGTTTATTGATCTTGTTTAACATAATATGAGGTATCCGCCACTATACTTTGAATAATTCAAAGTAGTCGAATAATTCCTCCGTCGCAGGATTTCCCACCAAGCGATTGTTGTTGCAAGCTCGTATCAAAATCAATTCGTGGCGAGCGTCGACGACCACGCGTTTGTAATCTTCGAAGAAACTTAATAACATGTTTAGCGGTACGTAAAAATTAAAGTGTTTTCGTATGTCGGATCTAGAATTCCATCTAGCGTTCAGAGCAATTAAAGATTTGTCGTATATCAGTGACAGATAGTTCTTGATAATACTGGTAACTTCGACGTTTCTGTTGCGGCTAATATCCACATCATTGAGTTCGTATCGAATTTTATCAAATATGAACGCTACGTAATTATTTCCAAGCGATCATTTCTCTTCTTCACCATTATTCTTCTCGATGTAGAGATAACTAAGGTTGATGATTTTGCCCGGATCTATAGATATTCGGGTATCCGAATATCCGGATAATGATATTATCCCGAATATTGAAATACAATATTCTGCGAATCTGGATCCGGATATCCGAATCCATCCGGATTCAATCTTTTGGATCCATTATATCATAAATCCGGTTTCTGATTAAATTACAGACTTCACTAAAGGAAAATTGCCGATGACTGATATAGGTATTCTAAAACGACACCCCCTTATTTTTCAGAAATTAACTATTGTACTTTATTAATAAAAATATGATCTGTTTAGTTAATTAAAATTATATTAAAATATATAAAATTATATATTAAATTAAAATTAAAATTGTATTAATATATAAAAGTATATATATTCAGTATAAATTAATATATTGTATAAACCAAAATAAATATATAAAATTTTTCTCTCGCTTTCTTGCTCTCTCTTTCTCGGTCTCACTATTTTTTGCTCTTTTTCACACACTCCCTTCCTCTTGAGTCCTCACTCTTTCGCTCTCTCATACATATATATACACACACACACACACACCTTCTAGAAATGACAATCAACATCAAATCGAATCTAATTCGACATCGATTGTCATTTCTCACTGAACTGTATGTAAAGAAAGATATTGAGAGATTTGAAATCCGAATAAAGAATAGTTTAATCATTAAACTTTAACGGTTCGAATATCTAAACAGTTGGAAACAGATTCGGATCCGAAAGATCCGTTTCAATTGAATATTTTACTTCGGATCTATCTCTATCTCGGATATCCGTCAATCTTAGTTTTTAGACTCTTTGTTTATACCCGTTCTAACTTTTTTACCCAATACCAATGGCGCGATTATGTTCTTAAACTTGTGTCTCCTGTTATCCAGTACTTGATTATCCGCGCTATGACAGCATTGGTGAACGTTTGTTCAACAGAATACATGTAAATTTGTATATCAGTATCTATACAGATAATTTCGTTGAGAAATTTTATGAAAATTAATTCATGCAGTCTAAGTGTTCCATCATATATTTTCCTATTTATAATTATGTCATCGTTTTACCATCAAAGGCGATACGTTTGTCATCGAACATCGTTTCCTCATCGCTGAAATAAACTCCATACACGTCAGATATTTCTATTCCAACGGACCATAATTTATTTGCAGCTTTTCTTGCTGTGTTTGAAGCAGGTGTCGAATGGATGTTACGAGCGGTTCATTGGCGACTTCGAATATTTATTCGACGGAGGGAACGTACGAATATTCATACGATAATTCGCGCAGCTGTATGCTTATTTCAGACATTTCGTTCAGTGGATGGCACAGTTTTCGATTGACTCAACATTGATTTCACAGGCGTGGAAGCCTGTATAGGATTGTCGTACGAGGCATTAGTCGTTTTTGCTTCCGTTTTTGTTCCTCCTTCTCTCTTGAAAAGAACGTTTCATTTTGTAAGATTTTACGGAATATAGTATGCGCGCTGTAGTATATATCACCCTAGAGTTGATCACACTCTAACAGGATAACACGTACACATGGCGTACGCGTGCGATTTCTAGAAGTTTCGGCACTACTTACCGCCGTGAGAAACGGAATGTGCCGGAACACTAGCGATCAAGTTGTTCAGATCGTTCGCGATCATTTTCGTATTCCGGTTTTTACACCGTTCAATATCCGTAATTAGAATAAATCGAGTTTATGAGTAAATCGAGAACCGTTATACAGGGTGACCCATTTTAACTTAGGCAGCCAAATAACTCGAAAAATAAGCACACTACGAAAAAATGTTTAGAATCAAAATTTCGTCATTTCGAGGGGGACGTACAATGACGTTAAAATCAGCCCCCCCCCCCCCCCCCCCTGGGGGGGGGGGGGGGGCAAGTTTGAAATTTTTAATGGGAACC